>JAUMHH010168728.1:0-16501 GCA_032359455.1 Chlamys rubida | reverse complement strand
AATTTTGAGCCAGCCCTACCCCCAAGGGCTGTAGGGTGGGGCCCAAAGGAGTCGGTGTGCTAAAATTTCTTCATTTTCCTTGTTTAAAATCAGAGGTGCTAGTTTCAAATACTTTTTAGTCTTGAATCTGTATGCTAGATATTGAATACGGTGGTTTTATTGTTTTTTGTCACTTTGAATAATATTTTTGTTCATGTTAAAAACAAAATCAACTCTCTGTATAAATATATCAGGTGACCGTTAAGGCCCATGGACCTCTTGTTATGTATACTGACCACAATGAACTATATATGGAAAACTACCAATTGATTTAATAATCAGTCGTTTTGATTGACGTCTTGTAACTTGCAGAAATAACAGAATACAGTGAATAAGAGACGTTTAACATGGAAAACGGTATTTAGCTTCAGGTAACTATAAAAGCTCTGAAATTTGAATAATTTTCACCGAAACGAGTATATGGGCTTGAATGCTATGGTATTCGATTATTAATTCGTATTCAACTCTATTGATATTTTCAAGGCAAGATTATTAATTCGTATTCAACTCTATTGATATTTTCAAGGCAAGCTTTCATACATTTCGCCCTAGCGATCTACTCAAAAAGGTGCTTGCTGGCATCTGCGCCCTTTTTGAAATGGTAACCGGTTTTTTTCATTTTTTTCCAAACGACTCCTACGGGTCCAGAATGATAATATTTGGCGAATAGCAAGCTCAGATGAAGGGCTTTCAAGTTAATTCAAATGAATGATCTTCACCACAGAGGTGAAATGTGTTTAAAAAACACGATTAAACGACTTCTTCTGAATAACCAAAAGGTTTAGGGTGTTGATATTTAGTCAATGGTATGCTCAGATGAAGTGCTACCTATTTGTTCAAATGAATGACCTTCACGCATATTTATGGTGACGGGGATTTTGTTTGTATTGAAAACATTTATATGACATCTTCTGAGTACCCAAAAGGCCTAGAGTGAAGATTTTCGACCAAAAGCATGCAACAAAAAGAACCAAATATTGCTTTTTATCAAAATTCTACCGGCTGATTGTCTTCTGGCAATTAGATATACACATGTATATCTAATTAACAACTGTATTCTGTTGAACCTAAAATTCACGATGCTTTATCTTTTGTATGTTATGAATATTTTTCGGCATAACAGACTAGGACTGTTGGTACTTATTGAGCATAGCAACAGTGATAATGGATACGAGAAAGGTTCGGAGCTTAAATAAGACAATACAAAGCATACATCTACAAACGTCGCTATCTAAATAGTCGATAATCCTGAATAATCATTCTCTTGTGATCAATACGTTCTGTAACTTTTCCAAACCCTATTAAGTGCAATCCTTTTGATCGTATCAGCGTTGATTCAATGTATCAACATCATAACCATACACATTGTTATATATTATGGATTTACGTTTTCCTAATTGGATGCAATATGTATATTCTATTTAAATACTTATCACACACATTAGCGCGGTATCTAATAACTGGTTAAATGAACAATAACGTGTGGTTAACATTGATTGGATTTCCACTAAGACGTCATCCTAAACACGTGATAGAAAGGATGGTTTCATATTTGGGATGATTCGCCGGGACCAGCATTTGGAGACGGTCCATTTTCAATGCATTATCAGCAGGTAAAGCCGATATTATTCCAACAGAGGAGTCCAATAAAGCAGCAGTGTCTCGGTAAAGGATGGAGCATTTCTTATCCATGCTTGTCACTGTTCTTCTATGTAGTAACGTTGTCGGTGCGACTACAATGGGATATACTAAATTACTATTACAAGATTTATTTCAAAACTATTCCAAAGACATCCGACCAGTAGAGGACCAATCGAAAGCCGTGACAGTAAACATGATCCTTGATGTTGTCTCCATCAACGACTTTGACGAAGTAGCTGGAACAATATCGGTGGTCATCATCTTGTACATTTCTTGGACTGACGAAAGTTTGGTTTGGAATTCCACCTCGTATGGAAACACAACTGAATTGACGTTTACACATAGGAAAATTTGGTTACCCAAAATGTTTTTATGCAATCCGGCCGATTTATTGCTACCCATTAGTAACAAACATTTCAAAGTCAAAGTAACGTCAAACGTAGCGACTTATTCTACGCCAGTATATTACCTGTATTACAGGTAAAAGAGAAAGTTAAGGCTGACACCGTCTCCATGGTTACCGACCATCAACCTGAGGTAGTGACTTGGCACATGGTGGCGAAGATAGCTGATAAGTTTTACTTCGTCCTGTTTTTGGCAGCCACTGCCTTTGCAACTGTTGCATATTTCATCAGAGTAAATTAAATCTTATATGAATAGGAAGTGAATTAAAGGGGTGAGTGCAAAGTGTTTTTAATTGTGTCCCAGTGTATAGCTTTCACCTAGCCAGATTAACAACTGTAGGATACATTCGCGCGTTACAATATAGTTGTTCTATCCATAACTGCACAGATATTCATTTAACATCCAATGTCAATGCAACTTACCGTATAAGGTGTTTTAACACACTTCATGTACCAAAAGTGTGTGTAACTAACACATTATATCGAGTAATATGTGACAGTTACATGCGTTTGATTTCATATTGTACATGAAAGTAATATTTTCTTTTTCATTTAAAAACGGTAATAAAAGAAGTAGACTTGTTAAAGACTGGGAACTAGTGATCGTATCATTGTGAACCTCCCCTTCCTTAATAGTTTATCCTATAGTGTTTACATTTCGCAGACCTCATGAAAGATATTTGCTCTATCTCATTTTCATTTCCGGAATTTTTAATTGATGATTATTTTGTCTTTGAGTACAATACATTCGAGAACTTCTTGCATTTCATGAAGCCTCCAGAATGTGTGATTATAGATTCCAATATCCGTCTCGTTACCTTTGGTATGGCAATAACGGTCACTCATCTCTGTAATACCGTTTAGTTTCTCTCCTCGGGTGCAAGTCTATATACTTTCCTTTCTTCCGAGTCAACATTTCAAACTCATGCACTTAACGGGTTCAGTTAATTTCCTAATCCAGAACCTGGTCCATGTAGAAGCGTCCCGTTGGCAAATTACTAAGTCAGGGGTTCTACCTGAGAGACTTAAATGCTCGCTGAAAAATTATGCGATTTTTCGAGTTCCAGTTTTTGGGAATTAAGTGTCTACAACCATTAAAGACTTGTTAACATGTGTTAAATCGTTGATGACCTACATACTTTCCTGAATTTGACAACACCGTTCTGACTGGTACCACATGTGGAACAGTTGGAATTTAGGATCACGTAGTTGCGCCTTTGACTTTTTTCTTAGTGTTCCTTAGTTCCTTCTTGCTATCGACATGGAGTTTTGTCTTTGTCCATGTGTTCTGTGATATGTTATATTTTTCATTTGCCAAATCTATGATTAGTAGGTTTTCTTGGGGCTGTCTATACCTGTGGACCCCGTCCTTCATATTGATACACAATGGTTGTATTTGTATATTCTCCAGATATGTTCCCTTTACCATTGTGAATTTTTTTAATCCAAAGCTTTAGTTATTTTGAAACTGTAGACTGATGTTTTCATGTAGGAATGAAGAATTTGCAGATAGGTGAATATCATTGTATAATTTTCATTTAACACTAAATGGCATGCCGCATTACTGGTTAAATAAAACGGAAATATATCGAATTGAAATATTTCTCAAACCAAGTCAAGAAGACAGTAGTTATATATAAGAATATGATAATTATTTGAACGTGGCATGGAAAATTGGGTTTCTACAGTAAAATACCATTTGTTCGCCTTATCAATTGTTGAATACAATTTTATACATTGTGCTCGTGCCTTGCTGTTTGTGACCCGTTAAATGATGGAGACATGCATGTTACTGTTATGTTATGATACCCCGGCGTTTTGAGGGTTTAAGGAGTAGGGTTTATTTTTCTCACTAGTGTATTTATGTTATGTTATCAAATGCCAAAATATCAAATTTGTATTATGTTTCTATACGATTGTTTTCGAGGGAGTTTGCTTGTAAAGCTTTTCGATATAATTATGAATATGATTAAACCTTATCTTACTGTATGGTTGATATTTGAAATAACAGGGACTATTTCATAAAACCAAGCCTTTACATTTTTTTCAGTTCTTTAAAAGTCAAAGCCATTTACACTTAAAGAACTTCTGCGAATGCAAATCATTTCTAAAAGATCGGGATTATAAAAACACTATTTTCACATTTAAACCATAATTATGTGATAAGGCAACATAGAGTCTTTTCAATGCCAGTATAAGTAAATACTAGCCATCTTGTATCATTACTGTGCTTGCTATCAGTCTTGTATTGTCAGGTAACATGGTAAGTGTCTGTGCATTTAATTAAAATCACTCATACTGGTTGCAAATGAATTGTGTATTAGATAATGGCAATATTTTGATTACAACCATCAAGATGAAAGCCTAATAAAATATTCCACCATAACACAGAAATGTTCACTTTGTTTTTGACCTTATAGTCGGATGGCGCACTCGCCTTTCACCTAGGGGGCAGGAGGTGTATTCCCTACACGGATGTAAAAGATAGGATTGGGACACCTGCCTGACCACATCGGTTTTCTATTCCAGTTTCCTCCCACATTAATACCCCTGCACACTAACGTCCAGGCTAACAAGAGTGAATTTTATATAAGTTGAAATACATTTTCATATTTGTTGTTAAATAGGTAAAGTTTAGATTTTCTATCTTTTACTGAAGGAAGTTGTCGTAGAAGGGCTACTAAAAATATTACATGATGCCAAATTATATATCATGTACATGAGTTCCATTAGGATACCATATTTCCATACTTGTGCTTCGTGTTGTCCCATGACCATGCTTATGGGCATCTGTCTGTAAACATTGTCTGGGCCATGTTCCTTTGTATTAACACGTAAGATAACCAAAGGGCATGTTTGTCGACATAAACAGTTCGTTAACAGGGACATGTTTTTTTCTGCTTCACGGAGTTTCAATTGCAAATTATTTAGGGGCCATAGTTCAGGTTTGCAAAAGTTAAAATGCTGGTAAATCTTGAGGTGTGTTACACTTTGAAAACATGTCATAAACACCGCCATTTCCTAGTTCACTGAATATCCAACAATTTATCCAGGCCGTAGTTGTTTTGTATTTGCAGGCAATTTTCTGAAACCAAATATGCTGTTACATCTGCTGCGATTTAGGTAGCATCAAACATTAAATACCCGTACAGGTTTGATTTGACTGAATTCTGAAAATCAGCATGGCTTCAGGGAGGGCAGCGTCATCCATTTTCATTAATAATAAAATCCATTTTTTGTAAACGCTTTATCTTTTCTTCGGAAATGAGATGGGCTTGCTTGTGGAAATTCGTGATACGTATCCAAACGTTCCTCGGTTGTGTTTTGGATTCGGAAACCTTACAAGAATCAGATGTAACGTCGTGTAAGTCATCTGCCAAATCAGCATGTGCGTTGGCTAAACGTTTCCCTGCGTTAGCTCGCATGTATTCCTCGGGCATCTGTGGCGTGGCGTCCGTTCCTTTAAGACGCTACTAGTCCTGAACGGTACAGTGGATTTTGACTAAATTGGGCTTGGGGCATCCTTTGGGCAATGAAACTCAATTTTGGATGAACCCCTTTGGATAGAGGGACAGTGCCCAATAGCGGAAATTTAGGGAAATCTCCTTCAACGTTATTGCAGGGATTTCAACCAAATTTTGTGTATATCATCCTTAGGCAAAAGGGATTCAATTTGAATAAATGGAGGGTGTTGCCCCCTGAGAGCAGAGGGACGACGCCCATCAGGAGAATATTTGAGAGAAATCTTCAAAACTCCTTCTCCTTCAGTACGATTATAGTGATTTAAACAAAATATTGTGTAGAGCATCCTTGAATATAGGGGACTCAATAAGGGAAATTGAGGTGAAGGTGTAACAACACTACTTCATGGAGGCAGCAAGAGGGGACCCATTGTAGAATGCTGTTGCTGAGAGCCAATATGGAAACAGTTTTGTTTTCGCATGCTTAAATAATCCATATGCTTATTTGTTATCATAGGGTTATTAATCAGCAAATTCCACAATGGTCCAGTTATTAGGCCAGTATGACTAGACATGGACTGACTGTACTTCACTTTTTTCTAGGGAGGCATTTCATTGATTTTTATGGTACCTCCTTATGTGTGCCACTGAACAGGGAAAGGGGCAGGTAACCTTGTAGTTCAGAATTCGCCATTGAGTATGTGCTACTAGATGTATGTGTGCCCAAAGGTTGGACTATGGAGTTCATTTCAGGTTTGCCATTTTCATCAGAATGTGGCAACATGATATGTGATATAAATCGCTGAGGATTCCTCTTGTTGGTTGATGGAGCTCGAGGGTACTGAATACTCCTCATTGATTGATTGGATATTTTTCCATCCTCCTAAATGTGCAGCTTCATTTGGTGAAACACCAGCCTAGACAAGAGAGGTTGCACTTGTGTCACGTGTTGAATGGTTTACCTTTCTTCCACTTAATGCACCCTGTTCTGCCCTACGGGGCATCATTTGTCTGAGCCTTGTTTTGCCTACAGGTTGCATTGATGGCCTGGGAGTACCAAAGGGCACTGTCCACTTTTGGATTTCCAGAAAGCGGCAGAAGTTTTCTCATATTATTGCAAATATGCAAGTAATTAATAATGCTAAAGCTAACTCGAACAGTCTATACTTTTATTAATTAATTTAATTAATAAAAGTATAGATTGTTCGAGTCAGGTTTAGCATTATTGGTTTTCATGTAAAATACAATAAATAACATTGTAGAGGTATTTTGGAAATATGATCACTCTTCATCTGAAAATTTATCAGGAACATGCTTATATCATTGTAAATTCTTGCTTCTAAAGACGCCATATATATCGCAAGGCAAAGCATAGGAAACTCTAATGAAAATTGCCTGCAGCAAGGTAATTTAGTAGGTCCCCCAGGAATTCAGAACATTTCCATGTTTTTGACAGGTTTCAAGAGTGAGTGGGCAACAGTCAGAAACGGAAAGTTATATGTTGGAGGTTTGGGGAAGGAATGGACAACACAAACTGGGGAAGTTGTCAACTTGAACCCTCAGTGGGTCATGTCTATCTCTGCCACTGGACAGATCACACACCATGACTGGCACACACATTACAATGCTATGAGGAAGGCCACGGGACATAGCTTACCAGGTTTGTTGTATTGTTTACCTTAAGTTTGCTTACTGTTTTCCAAGTGACTATGATTAAAAAATATGTTGAATTTACAGTGATGTGCCATAAGCCTCTCGTGTTATGTCATTTTCCCAAAGTATTCTATGTTATTTTACTTTCAGAAAATTGATTTTCCTGGCTTCTTTTTTTTAATAAAAAAATTTGGTGAAATTCAGCACAAAGCTAGATAATTATCTAGTGCTTCTCTTGGTATTATAAATTTATATAATTATCCTTTAAATAGAATTCTAACCATGATCGGTGACTTGGCAAAAATATTTTTATGGCAAAATTAAACATATATGTATATGGGAATGAGTGTCTATGGGAATGATGTCAAAGTACAACTTTTATGCTGGGATTAAAAGTGATATCTCAACAACTGAGCCACGGATAACAATATAAATATTACCAGAGGAAATACTGGATAACAGGGTGTCAAGTTTATCAAAATTAGATGTCAAACAAGGTCACAATTACAGATATACCAAAGATAATGACTTGCTACAGAATGTTATTCATTAATTCTTATTTATCCTGTCTTCATCACTGGAGTGATCGATTCTATTAAACCACAATGTCCTGTTATTACTTATAATTTTCTTTTCCAGGATATATGATCCATGAGTCTTCTGCATGGAGTGATATCCACAAACGCTGGTTCTTCCTCCCACGACGAGCCAGTAGAGAAAGATATGATGATAAGATAGATGAAAGAAAGGCAACCAACATGATGATAATAGCAAACGACAAATTTGATGATATTGAAATCAGATATATTGGTGTTAAAAATGATCTAAGAGGATTTTCTTCATTCAAATTCATTCCAGGGACAAACGATCAAATGATTGTTGCGTTAAAATCTGAGGAGGTAGAAGGAAGGGTAGCGTCCTACATACTAGTATTCACCGTTAATGGGGATATCATTCTTTCTGACAAAAAAATAGGAGATCATAAATATGAAGGAATAGAATTCATTTGAGGCAACTGTTTGAAAAGTTATTTGTTTTACAACTGAATCTATGATAATTTTTTAGCACATATTTTATGTAGATTTAAAATCTACGACCGTAACAGGGTATACAATGATCTTATCCATTCATTGTTTTTTGTTTTTGTCTAGAATCTTTCCAAGTGGGAAAAAGAGATAGCTTCTTGACTTTGAAAGATACGAGAAAAATGAATGATTAAGATTTTATTTTATTGATAATTGTGTCTCTAAATTCTTTAATGTTATTTTTATTCGTTAAGAGATAATTGTCTCACAAAATTTATAAATTATTTAAGCATCAAAGTCAAGGTCACTTATTTGTCAAAGGTTTGACTATCTACAAAAAAATTGACAAAAGTACAGAAAATATAAAAGATGCATTCCTGTTGATTTACAGCAGGACATAGTGCCAGTAAAATCAAATTTAATAGATAATTGCTTGAACAACAAAATAAACAGTTTTGTGCTGAGTCTGCAGGTCAGGCTGATACTTTTGTCGAAAATGTGTCATTCTATTTCAAGCTGTCAATTCTGAAAAGTGTCCAGGTCCCATCTTTAAGATAACCGGTAGATCAATTCCACAGGCATATCTCACTATGACAGAGCTGTGTTCTTGCACCTTACACAGGTATATATGCATTTATTGTCTGTGATCATGATTTGTATTGTGTTGCAGTGAGAAGAATTACAGATCTATGCATTTTTTTCCAATACTGACTGGAGTGTAATAATTCATTTAACAGTTTTCTGAAATTAATAAATCCACAAATTCAATGTGATCGGGAACATTTCTAGGAAAGTAACCCGGAAATCAAAATTATGCAAATTTAATAGTATGTGAACTGGTATGTATTTCACATAAACAAATAAATAGGTAAATAACTGGATTGATTAAGTGAAAGCCAGATCTTAAATCTCTCACTCGATGCATGAATGCATGGAGTGACTCTTTCTCCAGAACTGCTGGGCATATTTCATCCAAATTTTGTAAGAAAATTTGATGCAACTGAAAAATCATGAAAATTAAGACAAATTTGTGTATGAGATAAAAAAAAATACATATAATTGGCGATTTTCTGGCAAAGTTTGTGCAAAAAATCCTAATTTTCATAAATGTGAAATTAGATAATTAAAGAAAATATTTATTGGGATGAGATTGTTGGTCATGAAAATGTCAGTGTTTAAATGTGCTCAGATATAAAGAAAGAAATGAAATGAAATTCATTCTAAATAACTGTGTAACCTTTGCACACACACAAAATGTAAGATTGAATGTTGCCAAGTTTAATTAAATAATGACCAATTAATATTTTATCCGTCATATTGATAACAAATTGATCTTGATATAGGTATAGGCATACTTTTTGTAAGAAACCTGACAAAAAAACCTGGGAAATTACAGTATTGGAGTTTTTTCACATTTCTTCGGATGTAATTTCTACAATGTCAATTTCAGTTTTCTTTCTTATTTATTTCTTTTTTTTGTCATTATAGAATTATTTCTTTTTATGTTTCTTTTTTCCCCAATAAAAAATTGCTACATAAGAAAACTGTTGATAAGTTTTTAATGATTACTTTGAATCTGTTACTGTTACTTATATACTGCATTACTTTCATAATTTGTTTGTGATAAGAAATTATGCCATATAAAATATGGAAATATGTTGTTTGTTATATTTAAAATTATACTTCAATTTCTGGGACCTTTTTATTTTCTGGTGTTTGTTAATTATGATTTCTTTTTTTATTCAAACACTCGAATTTTGTCTAGTGACTGAATGGGCATACATTTTTGGGGCTTATTTTTACAGCATTTTAGGAGATGTACTCATGGTCAGAGTAGAATGTATTTATACAAGACCCTGTGTTAGTGACTGCCAGTTGTAGAGGCTGAAATAAACGGCTAAAGGCATCACAGAGTGTCCGAGTCACTGTCCTAATATATTTCTACATCAAAATCAATTATTATGTCAAATGTAATGCATTGCATGTGAAAGCAATGCATTGCTGATATCTCTGTATTATGTTTTAAATCTTAATACTTATCAAGGGAGGGGAATACAAATAGTGAGATGTCACATCTTATTTGACTGCTCAAATTTGAGTTACAAATGGTACTTTAACTTCCTCGGTTCTACTATACATACTGCTGTTGTCTTAAAATGCAAAGGGTATGAGTGCTGAGACACATGGTAATATTTTGGCATCTTGCTTTAAGGATTTTTCTTTCGAAGAGCACAGCGACCTGAGAATTTGTAGCAGCAATATTTCGACCTAAACTAAGGTGTTCAGAGAAATTTTAAATGTTTTAGGGGTTTAGATCGACTTTTGGTAAAAATGACACCCCCAATGATCATTACTGGTATATACAAGAAGTTTTTCAGGTCCCTGTGTCGAAGAGTACTGAGATAACAATAGGTACATCATGTTTAATTCATGAGAAAATATGAAAGGATATTACAGAACTGATGATAAATTTCACTTTATTTTAAGTGTTTCCTTTAATAGCTCTTTCCCTTAATGGCTTCATATCTTTATTGTGAAATTCTAAACAGTTAAATTTTTCAATCCTTCAGGTTTTATTTTGGGGTTTTTCTTTCGCCTTAAGTTTTGACACCAGTATTGCTTTTTATTAAGGATATTCTTGAATTTGATATTCATGTTTAAAAAAGATATCACAGCTTAAATATTTCATTTTAATCACAAGTTATAATTTGTATAATATATGGTACTACAATGTATACAAGTTATTATTATAAGTGTTTATCTATGACACTAGGATTAAATTCAATTAATTGACAGCTTAAATACATAAACAATACGCAGGTCTCCTCAACAGAATCGTTATAGCATTAGATAATAAGCATAAGTGTATAAGAGTTTTACAATTTGAAAGAAAATCAAATTGTTCATTCTTCTATTTGTGCAATTAATTATCCATCACATGGCATTTATATCAAAACAATTACTCATTTACTGAAAGTACCGGTAGTAAAACAGTTCACGTCTTTAGTTTGAGCAGTTTCTTTCTTGCCTCTCAGGAATGAAGGTAAATGGGGGTACACTAGAAGCAGGTTATCAGTCCGTCCTTCCATCTGTCTCTTGACACAATTTAATCTGTACAAATCCTAAAGTACTGCACCAATGTCTTAATGAAACATATCTTGCTCGTCACAAAAACCTGTGCATGTGTGATCTCCATGTTGTTTCGTTGATATCACAAGAGATTTACTACCTTTTATTTACCATCTTGTAAACTACCCTAAAGTATAAGATGGATTTCAATGAACTTTGCAAACTTTGTAGATGTGCAAATTGTAGAGTTTTAGCCCTTGATGAAATTTTCGTACATTTGATTGAAAATTCCTATTCATATTTATTAGTGCCTCTTTAAAATGTTGTCAAATAATTGTATTTCAAACTTAACGATTGGAAGCATATGGTGTTGTAGAAGGCTATGAAGATATATTGTTATCATTGAAGTTATAAGTTGGTCTCTGGATAACATTTCTAGTTCATTTCTGAGACACAAATCAATTTTACAACATCATTACTTAAAAATGTTGTTAATTTTCTGCTTTGAGCATTTTAAACTTATTTTTTTTTTATTATTTAAAAAATAGCAACACTTTGCAATCATTAGGAATTTTTTGATGTTCGGTACTTAAGTCACAATTTTCGTGAAATCCAAAAAAAAATGTTTACATAGAATTCCTGTTTTGTAAGTTTAATGGATAGTTCCAATAACATCCTGATGTTAACTGACTAATGTTAATCACACATTCACTCCCAACACAAAGGGATATCCAGTACTGTGTTACAGGTAACTGATGTTTAATAGGGACTTGCTTATTTTTATGTTGGATAGGAGAATGTATTGGTCATGGGTCCATAAACTCGTATCAGATACAGTGCATGGAGGTGTCCTTAAGGCAAGGTGTTGATAAATTCAGTTATCACAGTGTTTACTTGTCGTTGATGGTTGTGCCTACAATGAAGCTTTCAATACCTCAACTTGCTAGGTCATACATAAATATGCGCTTGCTCAATATACTGGAGTATTTTTTCAGTTATCTTTGCTGAGCTTCATTAATTGTTTTTCTTTATATGACGTAAAAAAAAAATCAGGCCATTAATTTGGTCGAGGTAAAGGTTATCTATTGAAAGTCTCTCTCCAAATCTATTTGACCAACCGTTTCCACTCCATAATTTCATTGTATCATATAAAATATTCATAACAAGTGCTTTTGTCAGACATTCTCTTTTTCAGATAACTCATTTAGGTAAATTCATAGATAAGACCCATAATAAACAGTTTTGGGCGTAAATTACCCAAAACATACAAGCAGTCTTGTGTAAAATGCCTATCATTTACCATATAAGCTTATATATCTAAGTGTTTACCAGAAAGTTGAGTGTATTAGTAACGTTTTTGGGTAAAATTTAATTTATTTTTTCTCTTTGAAAGACAGTCCCAGGGTTTGCTGGAAATGCCCTTCAATCACATCTGTATTATAAAATTGTTATACAATATTTTGTTGAAAGTTTTGTGTTTTATTGTCTTAGAGGATAAAATCATTGAAGAGCCATATTTAAGTTCTGCTAGAAAATAATCTGTTTAAAAAAGCTAAAACTTCAAAACAGAAATTATATATTCTTTAGAAGATTTTTTTTCTTTTCTGAAGTAAGCGAACAAGTGCAAAAAGTGCCATATGGGACTTTTGTGTACTGGATTTAATACAGAAGATGTTTTAAAATGTGTTCAGTTCACACATGTCTACATTTTAATTATACTTGTAGTATATAGGGGAAATGGGAAGCAAACACTTAGTACCTCAAAACTCTATTAGATCACAGGGACCTGAGAATTGGTTACAGCTACATTTGGACCTAAACTAAGGTGTTCAGAGTTATTTTATTTGCTTTAGGGGTTTAGATAAACTTTTGTTAAAAATGCCAGCCCCAATGACGATATTTAAGTCATCATTGGGGGTGGTATTTTTACCCAATGTTTATACTCTGAACACCTTAGTTTAGGTCCAAATGTAGCTGTAACAAATTCTAAAGTCCCTGTGGGTTAGATTATGTTAATTGGAAATTGTTATCACAATACAAATTGTATATTAATGTGTGATACAGAGATCTAATCAAACTTTCTACTATGTACTTAATGAATTCCAGATTGTGCAATGTTATGTATATTTATCTTGATCTGTTCATTGATTTCATTTTCAATTTTCAAACTGTGCGAGTGTGATTTGTGTAAGTGATGGATACCTAATGGTATCTCTGATATCAATTTGTATGACAGATTCAGAAATAAAGCTATATTTTGAAATAATGTTGTGTAAATTATTGTGATATGAATTTTGATAATGAATTTTATCAGAGACACATTTAACAAAGTAATATATATATGATTATAAACAGTTCCATGGCCAAATAAAAAAAATCTTTTGTTTCCGCTAACCCTACCTGCCGTAGATTTGTGTGCCTACCCTAAAGATTGTATTGGCATTTAGTGATATGCACTGAAAAGTCATACCTCCTGCTCTATATAAGCATAGTAAAATATTTTCCAAAATGAAAAAATACCTACCTACCCTATTTTTCTGAGGATGATAGTGGATACAATTTAATTGTTTTGCCCATTCTACTTTGCTTTATACTGAAAACATCTGTACCTTTAATATATTAACACCAAATGTGACATCAAAATCAAGAAAGCATTTGATGCCTGGACATGTGTAGACCCATACTGCCAGTGCAGTGGTTCTGTGCTGTAAGCTTCTCTCTGCTATACATTTAGAGCATTTCCTTCCTGTCCTGGTTTCAAATCTTGCTCAATTCACTTTGATTGTCATCATTCAAGTGTCTAATTAACCCTTTCACTCCCAGGTAACTTTAGTAGACTCTACCACACATTTATCTGGATGAATCCATATTGGTCTACAGTGGTGAAAGGGTTAAATAGATAAAAAAAAAAACACTGCAGAATCTTCATTTTCACATTTGGGTGATATAGCAATTGACCGAGTTGTCGACAATGTCTGATGGAGGGAAGGAGAAAGGCTACTTTAATGACTCCGTTGCTAGTGTAGCCATTTCTTCTACTGGTGCTCTGAGCAACATTGCACACAAGGATCTGAGAATTGGTAACAGCTTTATTTAGACCTAAGCTAGGGTGTTCAGATCAAGTGTACACATTTTAGGTTTAGATCTAAACCCGTTAAACAACTCTGAACACATTAGCAAATATAGCTGCAACAAATTCTCAAGTCCCTGTGACATTGCAAGTCTTGAGTCATTGGAAGCGCTCTGATGAAGTTAATCGGAGATGTGACATGCTTTGATACAGGTGGGGGATCGGGAAATGAATTCACCTGCTGTTACCCACGGAATTTATCGTAGGAGGCGACTAATGTGGGAACCCCCTGCAGAATTGGAGATTTGCTTTGGTGTCCTCTATTTGGGGACACAAATGCGACCAAAATAAATCTGCTGCACCCATTGCAATATTTGGGATATTTTTGTTTCTTTCTACTTCTAACTACCTTTTATTTCCTAGCGCCTTGCTTGGCAACACCTCACTTTTGGCCTTAATGTTTAGCGTCCCTCCTTAAATGACCATAGCTGTTGATAGGACGTTAAACAATGCTGACCAATCGCCCAGGTGAGGAAGGCAATTGGTTCTGACACCAGACTTAGATATTTTGACAGATAGATGTCCCATACCTGAGTCTTGTGTCGGGGCCAGAGGAAACTCGATCGGGCTACTCTTCACTCTTCCCATCTTCGATACTCCAGGGGTTAGGTTCACGTTCGCTCTCTGTACCATAGCAAAATGGAAAGCTCAGTGTGCACCACCTTAAGCTTGTTGATGAGACAAGAATGCGAGTTCGATCCTTTGTCCTTTGATGTACATCAAACAAAACTCGCGGTCGCATAACGGTAAAAAGTGACCGACTTTGAAGTAGGGTGTCGCTCCTTTGTAATCTTCAAAGGACATGTATCAGCCTAGCGATTGGTCAGGATTGTTTTACCCGATACCAATCAAAAAGCTGTTTTGTGCTTTCAATTTTGCTATTACATATTCCAGGGGTGCAGAGCGAAAATGAGCGTAACCCCTGGAGTATCGAGGATGCGCTCTTCCCTGATGAATAGTCAGTCCATTAATAAATGTTCTGATCAGATCTTTTTTTAAATCAAAGATGATTGGACAAACCGTATTGTTTCGTGCCGCCGTCTGGTCGAGTCTTTATCTCCCCTCACGAAGGTTATGCTGTGTTCGTGTTCCTCCTGTAGAATCATGAAGACCTCTTACAAGACCGTACAACAACAGTCCTATTTTAAGCTGTAGCCTGTCTCCCTTGGTCATTTAATTTGAAGTGGTTGCCGTGTACTATAAGTAATCCGTTCTTGGAAAAAACTGGTTCCCAAAAACAAGTACTAATTTGTAACGAATACAGACAGGTACAGGCTACAACTGTTTTAACAATGATGTCGCAAGCCGGGACAACACTTCATTGTACTTCCAGCTGAAAGACCAGTTAGTGATGATCAATTACTAGTCTATACAGCCGGTCAGCCGATGCATGGGTTCAGTGTTCCCTCTTCCAGGCTTGCATGGTGTCGTCTGTTGTTGCTCTGCCCAGCACCCTTCCTGTATCTCCCTATGCTTTGCAGCTTTCCAGATAATCTCTATGTGGATTGGATTGCAGTCCGTTGCTCTAGAGGGGAAAATAAACTCGTCTCTTCTTCTTTTTCTGCTATTTTACAACCTCGTTGTATTTGTCTTGCTTAAATTTTCCTCATATGACACAGTTAACTACATACATATACTCTTTTTCTTCATATGCCAAATTACCATGTCTGAACGAGAACTGATCCTCACAGCTTATAGAAGAAAGACAGACATCTGGTCTGATATTCCTTATATCTGTCTTGAACTGAGTTAGCGCTCAACCTAGTGACACCTTTGTCTGTCTTGGTGGTGTACTACTAGACGTTTGGCCCTGATAAATGGCGTTCGTCCGTTCCAGCACCTCGAATGTTTGGGTTTTGTGTTTTCACTTATTCTGCATATGCGTTAATAGAAAACCCGAATTCCATATCGTCAACTCACAAGGAAAATATCGGAACTCAGAGAGTCGATTAGTCCTGATCATTTTTGTCTCGCCTTCGACTATCAAGTATTGCTTTTCCGGCGGCGGCGGCGGCGGCCACGTCAACATTTGCGTTAAAGTCCACTTTTTACAAAGTTATTCACATGCGATTGAACTGA
>JAUMHH010168717.1:0-16505 GCA_032359455.1 Chlamys rubida | reverse complement strand
TTTTAGGCATAGGAGCCGTCTTACAAAAACTAGACTTATACAGTTAATATATATAGGATAGACGGCTCCTACTCTAACCTATCCCCCTCTTATACTCTTTTACTCCATACTTTATCCCTTCTACTAATTTTCCTTTCTGTTCTTCGTCTGCTGGATAACCGAACTACTCGGTAGTGAAGCAGACGTAAAACCTATCAATCAACAATCAATCAATAAAAACATATCAGACTGTGCTAGATATAGATCAATCAAAGCCAATATGCAAAATGAAACTTGATGGGCTTACAGCAAATACATGCAAGACATAATCAGCCCCGAGTTGAAAGAAAAACATTAAAGGTTTTGGAGTTTCATAAACAGCAAAAATTCTGATTGTAACAACATTCCTCCTACAATAAATCCTAATGAGGATGGAATAACTTACTCAGACCCCAAACCAAAACTCATCTCTAGAACCAACAGTTTCACTCGGTATTTAATCAAGAACAGCTATCTAACTTTCCTAACCTTGGTCCCTCCCCATACCAAAGTATGCCTGACATTAAAGTTGGTGAGACAGCTAGGTGTCTTTAACTTCTGACTAATTTACAGATGTCCTGGCGAACATTCTTAAATGGCCTCGCAAGGGAAATAACTTTTGCATTAACAAAAATATTTCAATTATCCCTGGACATGGGCACTGTTCCTCTTGATTGGTGTGAGGCAAATATAATCCCCATCTATAAGAAAGGCGATAAACACTCTGCCGAAAACAGTTAACTACTGTCCTGTTTCCAACTTCCATTTAACATGTAAACTCTTCGAACATATAATTCACAGTAGCATCATGAAACACCTTATAGACAAACAATATTCTAACAAATGTTCAACATGGTTTTCGTTCTAAACACTCTACCAAAACTCAGCTTATTTTAACTACTGATGAATTAGCCAGAAACATAGATGTTACCAGACAGACAGATATTGCACCTTAGACTTTTCAAAGGCCTTTGATCAAGTTCCCCATCAAAGGCTGGTCTCTAAACTAATACGTATTGTGGTATAAACAGCCAAACATATCCTTGGATATCACAGTTTTTGAATTCTAGAACCCAGAAAGTCTTGCTATTAAAATGGAACAGAATCAGATAGCTGTCCTATCCTCTCCGGGGTCCCGCAGGGGACAGTCCTCAGCCCTCCCCTATTTTTGATGTACATCAATGATATTGTTGACTCAGTTTCGTGTAATATAAAACTGTGCTGATGACTGTCTATTATATACACAAGTAAACTCTATAGAAGATTGTGTTAAGTTGAACAATGCCTCAAGTCTTTAGAAAAATGGGAAGAAAAGTGGCAAATGAATTTTAACACCAGTAAATGTTCTATTATTAACGTATCTAAAAAAAGAAACATTAATTATAAGTATACCCTTTATTATCAGATTTTAGAAAATATAGATAATAATAAATATCTTGGTGTCACTTTCAGTTAAGACCTAACTTGGCGCAAACACATTCAATCAGTGACCAACAAGGCCAATAATATCTTGGGCTTCCTACGTCGAAATACATCTTCATTGTACTTGGAAAGTTAATTCACAGGCATACACTACTCTTGTAAGACCAGTTTTAGGATATGCCTCAACTTTTTGGGACGCCTATTCCATCAACCACATACAACAATTAGACAATGTACAACGTAGAGCAGCGAGATACACTTTTAATGAGCACAGACCTAGAGATACAGGCTGTATTACAAACATGATGAAAACATTAGATTTGGAATCTTTATCACAAAGAAGGGCAAAAACCAGATTGTCAATGATATACAAGATCTCGCATAACATCGTTCAAATTACCGGTAGTTTTTATAACCTGAGTAACGTTCAGGCATTTAGGGTATTGGCAACAACTAGTTTACCCGTTGTGAATTAAATGTGACCGGGCTGAATGTTGTGCTGGGTGCGTTCGGCATTGTATTTCAGTGAGATAGCACTAAAAGTCGGCATCAGATCACAAGGAGGCCAATACACCAATAAACCCCGCTTCCTGCTTAAACACATGCAAGCACGCTTACACAACACACGTTGAGGCAGGTTTTAAATTACCATAGCTGTTGATAGGAAATTAAACAAATTAAACCAAACCATAATGATATGGCCCTTGTTGTTATGCAGACGTTAAACAACATACAAGCAAGCCAAAGGAATATGTGAATATGAAGAAAACGAGACTTCAATGCTATTTCAGCTTCAGGTATTTTAGGAGAAATGATTGTTTTTGTTATGTCCAGTATGTCACTTTTATTTCCTCAATGGAAGCAAGATTGTTTCTGAGGGGTTTAGCATTTAGATGAGAAAGTTTCTATTTTACATTTGGGTCCTGGGTTTAGTTCAATATCGTTGCAAAGTTAACATTTGTTTATGGTCAATTTTTTGAAGTTAGAAAGAATGATGTAATTTATCAAAATACTTTCTGTTAGAACGGGACTGACATATTATTATAAGTTCGGTGAACTTTATTGAAGACATCAGTCTTAACGTCTTATTATTGCCAACTTCAACCACACTATTGAACATTTAAATAGCTAATGGACAATTTCAATAGATCCAAACTACAAATATAAGTTCCGATTTTTAATTAGGGTATTTGAATATAACCTAGCAGGGGGTTGAAATTTAAAATGAATATAGCCTCTTTCAGGGGCCTTGTTGAACCTTAAATTTCCCAAAGAAAACTACTGAAAACTTCACTCTACATATTGACGGGAAGTAACTCCAAGAAAATTCAAGGAATAGAAAATAAGATAGTAGAAGGGAGGTAATCAGTACGTGCATGTCGCCGGGGTCGTACATGATTGTCTATTTTTATCGGGGTACAAGAAACCTAAATACAATACACAAATTATAACTTCAATATACAAATTCTGCAACGGACCTTATCTTACCCAGTCAGTCACGCGAAAGATACACACCGCTATGCTCAAACCATTGTCAACCAGGATTCTGTGGCGAACATCATTATAAGTAGACATTTGTAGGTGCTGTGTTAGTAAAAGAAAGCTGGACTGACTGCTGACTGCTCCAGCACTCGTCTTATGATCAAGTCACCAGGAATTGGGAAATTGAAATAAGTACAGAAAGCCTACAGGAAGTGACGTGGATAGGTACGTGCTCAGGTGTGCTCGTCCGACTGGTTTCGTCACATTCCACAGAACACGCATAAACTTACACTGGACAAAGTTACGTAAACAACATGCCACATAGGTACATGTACAAACAGAACACAATGTCA
The DNA here is from genome assembly GCA_032359455.1 of Chlamys rubida. NCBI lineage: Eukaryota > Metazoa > Mollusca > Bivalvia > Pectinida > Pectinidae > Chlamys > Chlamys rubida. The sequence continues at coordinate 13,230 of JAUMHH010168717.1, read as the reverse complement.
TTTAAGTAATAAAAACATAATTTCGGTAACATTCACAGAAAATAAATTTCAAAGTTATAAAAACATAATTTCGGTAACATTCACAGAAAAAAAAATTCAAAGTTACCAGAAATTTGAGAAACTTTCTTTTCAGCAGTGCCTAAATGAAACAAAAAGCTTGCTTTCATATTGAAACTAGTCTGTATCCCCAACCCCCACCCCTCTGCATGTTATAAGTAGTAATGTTCACCTTTATTGTCACTGGGGTGGCACATTATCAATTGAAAGCAAACCGGTGGTTCTTGTTGAATGTTTAATATCCACCGGAGCAAAACGATTAAATACACATCCTAACAACAATATACATCATATGTGACAGACAATATTCTCTATCCACTTATGCGAAATATGCACACGATGCGCACCACTATGTTCAAATCATGGTCAACATTTTTATAAATGTAATTTTTTCAAAATTGTGGCAACAGTACATTAAACATATTAAAATGAATGTTATATTCTATTAAACACAATTACTCATTTGCTTTATTTCTAGAAAACATGCTTTGCATTTTCTACCTAATTGAAATTAAAAGTATAGGTATTAAACTTATAAATTTAGGATAATTCGTCACTGAAGAAATATATTACTTCTCACTACCTTTTATTTCCTTGCTCTTGGCCACACCTCACTTTTGGCTTTAATGTTGAACGTTTGCCTTTAAGGTAATAACAACAACTTGTTCATCCGTTTCCAATATAATGTGACCGGGCGGAATGCTGTGCTGGGTGTCGGCATGGTATTTCAGTGAGACACCAACATACCCTGTCTCCGGCATATAAACACACATACACAACGCACACGGAGGCCCGTCCTTAACTGACCTCAGCTGTTAATAGGACGTTAAACAAAATAAAACCAAACCATACAAAACCAATATATTCAGAACCAGGACATAAGCGTTCGTGTAAAGAACAGAACGACAGAGAATGGACAAATAGTTTAGCATCGTATTTTGAAAGCGTGTTTATTACCAAACCAGAAGATGAAATGGATATAGCAAAAGTTCCCGACAGAGAAGTAAGTTTTCCAAAGCAACAAATAAATAATAACTGTGAAATCGTGTTAACAGAACCACTTAAACTGAAAGTCAACATTTGGTTTGGTTTAGTATTGTTTAACGTCCTATCAACAGCTATGGTCATACGTCCTCCCGAACGGAAAAAACTTGGGGTAAATGGACTTAAGTAACATCTGGAGTACCCCACGGATTAGTGCTAGGACCGACATTATGTGTTAGACATATAAATGATCTTCCCGATATGCTACAGTAGGAAGCATACCTTCTCGCAGATGATACAAAAGTTTTCCAAAGTATACGTGGGAACGCCGATGTCGATATCTTGCAGGGTGACATGAACAAACTTTCAAAGTGGAGCGATAAATGGGTATTTAAATGTCATCCTTTAACGTGTAAATCTATGCATATAGGCCGATCATGAGGAGAAAGAATTTACTATATAGAAAATGAACCTTTAAAAAGGAGTGGAAAAGGAGAAGGATATAGGAGTAATTATAGGCAGATTTATCACGTTTGAATTTCAAATAAGTACACAAGTAAAGAAAGCAAACTCTATGTTTGCAGTAATTAGACAATCCTTTCATTTTCTAAACGAACACAATTTGTCACCGTTATCCAAAACGTTAGCAAGAGTTCATCTTGAATATGCAAATAGTGTATGGCATAACCGAGGCAGTGCAAAGGAGAGCAACGAAACAGATACATGGATTTTGGAATTTATCACAACGAGATCGACTGAGGAAACTCAAATTACCAACTCTGAGCTACAGAAGAATAAGAGGGGACATTATTGAGGTGTTTGAAATAACAAACAATATTTACGATAATTGTGCAAAGGATTTTAGTAAGTTGTTGAAAGATCAATCACAAAGAAAGAGAATAAGAGGACATTCAATGAAGGGATTTCTTATACTGGCTTTTATGACATCTTTTGTATTGATGGGCCGTTAAGAATCCAATAATACTAATGGTAATCCAAAGATCAGTAATTAAACATGAAATTAAACTGTACGGACAACAAAACTTGAGCCAAGGATTTTCGGTAAGAGATTTTGAGAAGAATATTTAATCAAAGAAAGATAACTCGAACGATCTCATGTTCTTGGCATAATTATGTGAGATTATCGTGTTTTCAGAACGATTCATAAAAGATTAGTTGATACATTCCTAGAAAAATTCCTGCATACCGAATCCGTTCATTAACATGTTCAAAAGTGGTTGTTTGATTTGGTTTGGATTAGTATTGTTTAACGTCCTATCAACAGCTATGGTCATTTAAGGACGGCCTCCCCTGTGTGCAAGATGCATGCGTGTGTGTTTGTGTTGTGATACAGCGGAACTGATGCCGACTTTATAGTGCTATCTCACTGAAACATACAGCCGAAGACACCCATCAGGGTCAAAAGAGGTTGTCCAATGTGAAACTCTTCCATAACGTCAATTCTAGTACTACACCCTTGTTATATATAAACCTTCTTTAAAGATAAATTTGTTTTTACATAATTATATACAAAGCATAAAAAACAAAACACAATACAAAAGAATGACAGCTAAGCCTTTCTGCCTTCTTGGGCTTCTTTAGGTCAGTCTCCTGTATTTGTTGTTTTATTTCATACCTTCCTTTTCAAGGACTTTTTTCTTTATTATCTACTGTAAACAATGCATATCTATATATATCTCAGACTTATAAGTACGAGACATAGTAAACTCCCTGCAGAATCGGGGTTGTTTTCTTCCTTGTCCTTTTTTAAGATGACATTAAAGAATTGAAGAATTGTTCCCGTCTTCTACGAAGGGGACATGGAAGAGATCACCATTGGTCCTTTGAAACACTTAGGGATTTTTTCCGTTTCCTATCTTTCTAATCTTTGTTTTTCAGGCGGCGGTGTCGCCCTAGGTATACGTCCTCATTTTACCCTGGCTGCTGCGAGGACGTCAAACCCTAAACAAGCAAACAAAGATACCAGGGATCGGCCAAAAACCTAAAATACGCCATGTATTGATGATAAATAGTACAAGTCTTGTGTACGTCAACCGCGATGTGTTTTTAAAAGCTTAACGTATCTTACGTATTATAGTGTAGATAAAGGATTTCTATTGAGTCTTTACAGTTAAGGTTAATACCTACTTATAAACAGAAATGTGTTCGTGTCCCCGTGTCCCGCTGCTTGTTACACCCAGAGATATTTCAGTAAAGATAGCACACTAGGTCGGCATCAGAGCTGTACTATCGGAGGGAGGAAAAATAAATGTGCCAACAAACCGCCACCATCCAAATATATTCCAGCGATATAGCTCACTTAAGTCGGCATCAGATCTGCGCTATCGGAGGGAGGCAAAATAAATGTATCAACATACCGCCTCCATCCAGAGATATTTCAGCGAGATAGCACACTAAATACGGCATCAGATATACACTATTAGAAGGAGGCAAAATAAATGTACCAACATGACGCCTCCAACACACAAGAACGTATGCATTACACACATGGAGGCTGGCCCTTAAATATCCATAGATGTTAATTAATATGATGATTAACAAAATAAAACCCAAAGAAACCACCAAGAGAAAGTTACGATAATGCAAGTAAGCTACATGTACCTTGCACATTATGCCAATGACTTGTAAATTAAGGACTGTATGGTAACTAACATAGTATACCTAAGACTTGTGTTACAGTTATATGCTACCTTACACGTATCCCCTGAAGGCAGATTGGGCGGATTGGTCGAGTGGTTAATTCTCCGGCCTTCCACGCAGGCAGCCGGGGTTCGAACCCCGAAGTCGTCGTACGCATGGAATATTCAGAGAAAGTGTTTTTTTAATCCTACCCAAACAACTCCAACAACCCAGGTGGTATAAAATGGTCTGGGTTGGATGTTGCGGTAGCTAGGGCGGAATGCTATGTTTGGTGCCTTCGGCATGGTATTTCAGTGAGATACCACTATGAAGTCGGCAACAGATCCGCGCTATCACAAGGAGGCAAGTACACCAACGTACCTTGTCGCCGGCCGACATACATACATCCACGCTTACAAAACACACATGGAGGCACGTCTTAAAATGACACAGCTGTTAATAGAACGTTTAACAAAATAACCCCAAACCAAACCAATCCCTTCAAAATGGTAATCGTAAGTACCTGCTTAACGTTCAGCAGTAAGGAAAATTGCAATAACTGGTTCACCCTGTGTCAGTATAATGTGACCGGGCGGAATGCTTTGCTGGCTCGGAGCGTTCGGCATGATATTTCAGTGAGATAGCACTTTAAAGTCGGCATCGCATCCGCGCTATCGAAAGGAGGCAAATACATGTGATTTAACTTTCTGTTAAAACGCTATTTACTCTATAAACCCAAATCAAATCCGTCCTCTCAACAGCTAAGGTATTGGGTATTCCTGTGTACCGTTTATGTGTCTCGTCAACTTAACAATGTGCAGTAACCATGACCAATTTCCAATAATATCACTGCTGGCTATTTGGAGTGGAGCTCTTTAAGAAAGGGGGCGCATTCCACAGCTAGGAAGGATATATCGACAGAATAAAGTCCCACGCATTGACAAACTTTGTCTGTCTCTCGTTATATAAACACGAATTACCTTGTTAAATTTCCAAAATAAATATTTTCTCTACAAGATTCAAGATAAGTGTGTTACCTTTTAAAGGTTTTTGGATATAATTTAATGTTAAAGGTGAATATTTGTTTGCAAAGGGTTTATATTTTTAAGCAAATGGGAAACTATGAGTACACCTCGCTTTAGGTCTCGTTTAAAAGTTCCCCACAAATCAAGTTATTTTCAAAATGTTTAGGTTTTTCATGAGTTTATGTACACGTCTGAAGTGATTTGCAGCTGACATCAGAACGGGCGTTGCATTTGGTGCCGAAAACATTCAGAACACTTAGTTTCGCCTCTGATTAATTAAAAATAAGCGTTCATAATAATTTATTTAAATTGCATCCATACGATCCGAAAAACGAGATCTTGGTACTGATTTGATCGTGTTGTTTTCCGTTTGTTTTATCCTTATTTATAATCTTGTACCTTTAATCATCCCTGTGGCGGATGTAGTTACTGCAATTCACCATACAGTCAAGTCAGTGTGAAATTGTAAGTCTGTTAAGGCCAATCGCTTTACAGATTAAGTGAATACGTTGGTTCAGGTGACGTGAAAAGCACAAAAAAACCGAGGGTGTTTTGTTTTGTTTATTACATTATACGATTATTAATCAATGTTAATTGATAATGACATGCTGTACATAATAACATCCTCTGTAATGGTCCCGTGCATTCATTGAACTTTCCACGTTTGACGTTTGTCTTTCACTTAACTATGTTTGATGTCATTTCTTTTAAAGAGTGATTTTTAACATTGATGTGAAATTATTATTTACCTTTTATTGGCCCTAATAACCTACTCTGTATCGATGGGCCGTGAAGAATGTGGTAATAGTCATTCATTGAATAATATCGAAGAAGTATGATTTAATCCATTATTACGTACGAAATAGTATATTATATAAATATTATTTTATCATTTAATCTAAAAAAAAATATTAAATATCAATTTACACGAAAGAATGCGTAATACTTTCACAACATGCACATTCACATGCCACGCATACTCATAATAACATTAGCATACTTTATACGGTTTCTTTGACGTGTAAGTTAAAATTCAAAGCATCTGAATAGCACAAAGTTAAAATCCATTTCAATACAAATAGGACTTTAAATGGTTTTCGATTTCATTTAATATTATGAAAATACTTTCAGAAGTTTCGCGTATTTAGTTAATCAAATCTATGTTAAATGGAAAAGAGCTTAATTTTTATCCCATCGCCGACATTTCATTTAACCATTCACGAAAAAAGCATTGTTTTTAATTATTAATTCTTTAACGTCACCAGTTTGACGTCACGTCTGTTGACTTCATTTCGACGTCACAGTATTGTACCTTCATGGTAGTTGTACTTATTATGACATCACAATGGTTGATAAACTGTATATCATGACGTAATAAATAAAAATGAGATACGGGTGTTAACTGGATAACACGGAACACGTGATTGTTCAGATAACATGAGTTAAACACCATAGAATTCCATATTGATGAAAAGTAGTAATGCATCTATGAACACGTTAGTACGTTTTGAATGTAAATAACAAAATTTGTTTTTTTAAATGAATGTTTGATTTCTCTTCTGCGAATATATAAATTGCTGAGAATATATTTCATTTCCAGTTATCGCTCGTAAACTAAGCAATCGCGAAATTTTTTAAATTCTCTCTATCATCAACAACACATTTAGCCTTAAATATTACTCCAGGAAAGTTCGCAACGGACTCCTCCCCATCGTTGATGCAAAAAAATATATCAATCTCAAAATACAAGTGATTTATTTGAAAAAAAAAAGAAATTTTTGGAATTTGAAAAAAAAATATCTGGAAATGTGTATCAAATGTCATCATAATTCAATCCAAACATACAAACAGGGGAAGATGAAGTCACCATTCAAACAAGATTTGTAAACATAGTGTATACCACCATAAGAATCAAAACAACAGAAATTCCGAAAACAAAACACACTCTGTCATATATGTTTGCCACAGTTTTCCACGTATACTCTTCAAGTTCAGCTTCAGTAACCACTTCCGATTCAGGTTCAACCGGAACTGGGAGAACTTTCCTGTCACGCGACATATGTAAATGATCTAATTTAGTTTTTGATCTGGGTGTCATTTCCGGAGTTTTATTAAATGTCTCCTTGTGGGCTATTTGAACCATCACATGAATATCACCAGTTGATTTAGGTGCGTATTGTTCTGATTGAAAAGTTTCTTCGGTGTTGTTTGTCTTGACCTCTCGAACTCTTGTGATATGACGTTGGGGTTTCTGTGACACACAAACCTTGCACGTGAGGAAATCCGTGACGTGTCTCACCCATTGAGGCACTGGTTTAGAAACGTCTTTATGATGGAGTATGAGACCTAAAATCGTAAACACACAGATTGATGTAGACACCACGAAATCGCACATTAGGAAAAAGGTCAACACAGACACCGGGTTAGAAGCTTTGGGCAACGTGTCGGAAACAATGGTCAGAAACACGGACACGGCTAGGAGACATGTAATACTGTATCCAACACGTTCACCAGAATTCGCAGGTAACAGAAACACCATATTACTCAACAGCGTCAACATTATTACCGGGACAAAGACGTTTACTATGAAAAATGTGTATCTTCTTTCCATCACCACTTCGTAAACAATGACGGCATGGTCACGTGATGTGATCTCGTACCCCTTTGTTTTCGTAATGAGCCATTCTACATTCTCAGAAAACTGTGTAAAATCAATATTTTCTTGTAACGTCTGAAATGTCAACTGTTCTGAGGTGTATCCCCACGCTGCAAATTCTAGTTTACATGTTTGTTTGTCAAAAGGGAAGTACGTCACATCTACGTCGCAGGTCGTGTCCATCACCTCGCCAACCATCCATCTCGCTGTTGCGTTGGAATAATATAATATTGGCAGATCGTCAAAGCCGACACCTCTGATGTGCTGGTACGCGTTAACTAGTGTCAATTCCGGCTTCCATACCAAACTTTGCGGGATATAAAGTGTCTCAACGTTGTCGTAATTTGCTGAGTTCCACAACATTCGTGGGTCGTTCCAAATCAAATAAAAATAACCAACGACGGAAAATTTCCCGGTCACTTCGTCGAAGTCTTTTAGACTCAGCATAAAGAAATTGACGTAAACCGTCGTGCTTTCAGACTGGTTACTATTTGGCCTGATATATCGGTTATAGTTTGTGAGTACAGTCTCGTAGAGTCTTTCAGTATAACTCCTGTTTTGTCCAGAACAAAATTCAGCGAATAGCAGAATTATGATAATCTGACTCAGATAGTACATAAGATCCATTCTGTTTGTATTGTACGAGTAACACAATCCACCTTCCTTTCAGTCAATCAAATTACACAAATAACTATCATGCGCAATGAACATATGAATCATTAACTTTATCAACAATCTTAAACACTATTCACTTGGTGAAAGTTCGTTAATGTCACTAAAAATTACTTCAGGTCTTCAATCAACCTGCAAAATATGTACGAAATTCCTTTTCAAATGCGTCTCGTTTACACCCGAATACCATGCACCATAATCGTATACGTGACATGAAAATGTTACGCCAAATATCATCCAACAGAGTTTATGTATCCAGCATATCAATTATTCCTAAAACTGTTGATTTGTCTATCCTAGCTTTGAACTGATCTTTGTATACAGTACGGTCTGTCTCAAGTCTTTCTTTAAACTCGTATGAAATCAGTGTCAATATTTTCCGAAATACGTCACAGTATCTTAAGACGTTATTGAATTAGGGTGACACCTGCAGACAATGTGTTGGATATGCGCACTGAGAACGGGACAGTTTCATAGGTCAATATATAGGGGATATTGACCATTTAAAGTTTAGTTCAAACATACAAAACATCGGACTTACCTTCGTATATTTTGATCCAGCATTGTCAGTTTTTTCACTAAAGCTATAAACGCGTTTAGAGATCATTAAGTTTAGATATTTAATTTCGGGAAAAAAACATAAAGGACCTGCTTTTACGTGTGGAGCAATGGAAGTCGGGCTCTTGTTGAATCTGTGTCTTCTGCTCAAGAGACATGAAAGAGACCACATCTGATTGGCTGCCCCGAATACAACTTTCTCTCTCGTCTTCTACTTGTTTTCGTCGATGTCCCCCTCGGCACCTGTTTTTACATGACCTTAAATGATAAGCGGACATTAAACCACGAACAAAACAAACCAATTCGCCTTTTTTGTTGGTGGATTTAAGAGATAATTGAATAACAATCACGTATTCTAAGTTTTAGAGAAAACAGACGTAAATCGGTACAAATTTCTCAACAGTTCTTAACATTTATTGAACAAAAGAAACGTTGGGTAGTGTAAGGCGAATCATACTCGGCCCTGATATCATCTTACCCAATTAAATTAATCAACTGGTATAAAACGAAATTTTATAAATCAATCAATAATGGTTGCCCTCCGTGTGGTTCAGTAATGATGTTTCGACAAGTATGCCTAACGAAATACAACATTTGAAAAGATTTAACCGTAAACGTAAAGGGCTCGTTCTTCAGAAACGTTAATTGGACGACTAGACATTTTAAAGCACCAATTTAATTAAAGCTGATGGCATGTTTCAATTTCCACCAAATCGAACACCTTAGAATTTCAAACGTCTACAATATAAGTGTTTACTGTTACAGAACGCCAATGCATTAGTTAGGAACCTGTTTTATCTTTTATGTCATAGTTAGTATGCCGGTCCCACAAAATACGTATGTATATGACCTTATCGTCAAAAGTGAAAACTTGGTATTAAAATAAGAAAAACTCATTATTTAGAAATAAAAGTACATACTTTCTATAATCTGAATTTGTCCTCGTGGATTCATCACTAGTACAGCATAGTTTTTTGTTTCTTTAATGCATGCTGTATCCCACGTTATGTTTATCGTAAAATGCCACTAGTTTTGGCCATCTGATGAATTGGGATTGTTCTTCCGTGCCTTCTAATAAAAGGACATGGAAGAGACACAAATTGATCTGCTGCTCCTATCGACACTTTGGATCTTTCTTTGTTTCTTATTCCTATCTTTCCTATCTTCTTTCTTTCTATCTACTTTCTCTTACCTGTGGTGTCTCCTTAGGCACCCGCCCTTGTACATTGTAGGTATGACCCTGGATGTTGCGGGTACGATAGAACCAAAACAAACAAAACAAAGTCATCAGATAAACTGATGGTAATCCGTTTTTAAATCAGACTTCCTAATTGCGATAGTTGGCAATGTTGCTAGCTATAGACCATTACAAGAAAAGCCAAGTCAATAAGTAGATCTAAGAAAGGCTAGATGTGATTTTTTTCGAGCCCAGTCCGACACACATGCACGCTTGCATAGCACACATATGGAGGCGCGTCCTTTATTGGCCTCAGCCGTTTATAAGACATTAAACCCTATACAACCAACCAACCAACCAACCGACCGACCGACCAATCGGAATACCTGTTTTCAGTATAATATTATCGGGTGGATAACAGTGCTTGGTGCGTTCGGCATGGTATATTTCAGTGGGATTGCACTTTGAAGACAGCATCATATCCGCGCTATCGCAAGGACCCAAAATCACGAATGAACCGCCTCCAGATCACGCATATATTATCCCATTATGATAGCGTTGATCATGATACATGTAGATGCCGCCTTCCGAGTGCTATCTCACTGAAATACCATGCCTAAACACTCAGCATGGTATTCCCCACCTGGTCACATGATACTGACAACGATACCATAGGTATCTGTGTAAATCTCGTATATTGTCAACGCGCCTCAATTAGTAGAAGATTAATCAAACGGATTATAATATCCGGCTCCGATATTAAACGGAAACTTTATATCGGTAAATTGCTATTTGGTATAGCATGCTGACAATGCTAAAGTCCTTAGTTCCATCCTAAGAGATATAGACTTAATTCGATAGCAAGTTGATTTCATTTTTATAATTGGATCATTTACTGTACTAACTGGAATAATTTGATATGAAATAACAAATAATGATCTTTTTCTGTTGACGCGAATGATCAATCACAATTTTCGCCTTAATCAACTTTAACAATACAGACTTTCTGTTTCATTAAGATACATAATACCATGAACAGATATAAAACTACCCTTGTGAATTTCCAAACGATAAACAAGATCGGATTTAAATACTGATACTGTCCCGATGCCATTGTTCTCGTAAGATAAAGTTTTATCTGTACCCATTATTCAAATAAAATTGTTATTGGATTGTAGACGTTTTGATTCATTCTTAACTTTTAATAAGATTGTTTACCTTGTCACTTACACGGTATTTGTTTTCCAATGTTTAAATCCCCGCTAAGGATCCTCATATAAGAAACATTTAAAGTTATTTGTATAACCCTAATTCAATATCTAAACAAGACGAAGTACCATATACGTACGTAGATACACGATAAATAAAGGAAGTTTTCTTGCACAAATAATGTATTATAATTTGATTCGGATACTAAACAAACTAAACTGATACATCGTTTTGACTCATCACTGTGTTTTCAATATGTATTTTAGATAATCGATCTACATGTTGTGGCAGTTAATGGTTATAAACTGTTTCTGATACATTTAGAAGATGAGTCCAACTGTTGTTTTTTTTCGTTTGTTTCGTTTTGGAAGATAAATGAGATGAGCGTAGTTATTTTTTCTATTTTAATATGTATGTTAACGACTCTTAAGGTAAAGGGTACCACTGCATCAATTATAATGGCGAAGAAGAGTTCCACTCACAGTTTTTTACTTGGAGTAGTCTCCCTTCTATATAAAACATGAAGCAACCAGATTTTTTTCCTGGCTTAGAATTACTTCCCCTGTCAAGTTTTTAATTATGTTTTGTGGCCCATTAATTTGACACTAATTTGATGCTGTGTCTGTATAATACCTGTATGGCAATATTGGAAGAAAAGTGTACATGTAGGCTTTGCAATGTAAAGGTTCAGAGTTCGAACCCGACTTTTTATTAATATTTATTTCTATTTTCAAACATTCAAATTTTCAAAATACCAAATCTATTTCACGAGTGTGGCTAATAGTTTGAAATCTTACACGAGTGCGCAGTGGTAAAAATGGTAACAATATTGTATCTTCAACTATCGGTCGGGTCGAGGTGTCGTGCTTACAGATTTGATATATATATATATATATATATGCATATATCACATTTAACGCGTCGTTCGCTATGTCCAGTTCAATTTTTATAAATAGGAATTTAAAATAAGTCAATATTGCTGAATTGTTATCGATACAAACATTGTTGTGTAATTTCCATATATCTCGTCAATTAATTACGGACACTGCAGGTCGGGGATAGAGAAAAGAATACACCTGCTGTTACCCACTGCATGTATCGTAAGAGGCGACTAATAGGCGAATCCCCTGCAGAATTTGCGACCAAAATAAATCTGCTGCATCAATTGCAATTGTTGGGATCATTATATTTCTCTCTACTTCTAACTACCTTTTATTTCCTAACGCCTTGCTTGGCAATATGTAAATATAACAAACCGAACAGTGCAACCATGAAACGTAACTATAACCGCGGGGACTATCAACAGATGAGGGAGGAGCTAAACATAGACTGGGATTCCTGTCTACGGAATGAAAACATGGACGAAAACTATAATACATTCATCAGTAAATTATTATTGGCGGTAGACAGACATATCCCAAAAATCAGTCAAAGAAAGAAAAAACACAAACAATCATTAGATGTCAAGACAGTGGAAGCGGTTAAGAAAAAACACCGATGCTGGGAGAGATTCATGGAAACAAAGGATCAAAACAAACATGCAGAATATGTCAAGGCAAGAAACAAAGTAAAGAACTTGGTTAGAAAAGCGAAAAAACAACTGGAACAAAATATCGCTAAAGATGTAAAAACCAACCCCAAGAAATTTTGGAAATATGCTAATTCTAAAACAAAAACCAGGACAGGAATATCCGAATTACACGTAAAGGAAAACGACAAAGTGGTACACACTGCCAAAAGTGATGGTGAAAAGGCTAACGTATTGGCCAACTTCTTCAGCAGCGTATTTACAAAGGAACCGGAAGGGGATATACCACAACTACCAATCAAAAATATAAATCAACAATTTCTGAACAAGGAGGTCAACGAGGAAGAACTTTCTAAACTCATAAAAGGTCTAAACACCAACAAATCTCAAGGTCCAGATAGCATTCATCCAAAAATACTGAAGGAACTAGAAACTGTAATAACTAAACCACTTACGATATTATTCAACCAATCATTAAGTACAGGCCATGTACCGTCAGTATGGAAAGAGGGGAGGATCACTGCCATTTTCAAGAAAGGGGACAAGTGTTATGCAGGAAATTACAGACCGGTTAGTCTAACTAGTATCATATGCAAACTATTGGAAAAAATTGTGAGGGAAAGGATTATGGAACACCTTACAAACAACAACCTTCTTAGTACTCAGCAATTTGGATTTGTAAAGGGAAGATCAACAGTTCTTCAACTACTCAAAACTGTAGACG
>JAUMHH010168706.1:0-16506 GCA_032359455.1 Chlamys rubida | reverse complement strand
TCACGTGACAGAGTCAGAGTACTGGTTCACGTGACAGAGTCAGAGTACTGGTTCACGTGACAGAGTCAGAGTACTGGGTCACGTGACAGAGTCAGAGGAGGAATTGTTACACCAGATATCGGCATCCGTGTACACCCCGAAAACACAGCTACAACATCTACCATTGTATGGCACAATGCTCTAACCATTCAGCTAATTGTATACTTTCTCAGGGCGTCATAATATGCTGTATGCCGATGGAATGTGTCAAATGATTTAATTGGCATATAACAACATGTACAGCCATGAATATGCATGAATTAAATGTGGAATACTTATTACAATCTAAGATTTTATAGGAGCATTTATTCTAAATTTCTTGAATCCATAAACATTCTAGAACGAACCAGATCAACTCGGGCTTATCTCTTGTTTCCAGCCATCAGTTTACGTTCCGAAACCGTTCACGATATGCTGACAACGTGATATTAGTTTTTCGTCAGACTTTCAACCGATGTCATTATAAGCATTTGACATCTGATGTCAATTACTGACGCTAGTAGGAGGGAATGTACGTAATTAAAATCGAGATACCGTGTGATATTTCCGGAAATAGTGACGTAACAATGATTGTCATTCCATCGCGTGCAAAGTAAAGAGATGAGAACACAAGATAAGCATTGTTTTGATTTTCGATGCATGAAATAGGAAAAACGGGAAGGAAATTATTTCTCAATGAACAGGTGGAGAGGCTTACGTGCTGAGAAAAAAAATCAAACGAAAACAGAGTGTTATCATAGCGGCTCGTATTAACGGTACCCTACCTAGCGAGTCTGTATCCTGTTACACTCCAACGATCGTGCATCTGCGCGTGAATCACTCGTGCTGAAAGCCAGTTCGATACTTTGATGCCGATGTCAATTTTCATAAATCAAGAATGAGGTAGAAATTGGGGTTGCACGCAATGCATGTGTAATTTAGGATAGCACAAAACACTTCTGTGGGAAATTAATCCAGGATATAAATTATCTGTGGAGGCTTCGGAGATTCTTGTCACAGCGTACAAGTATAAAGTGGCATATTTCCTCCAGGTTTCCTCACGGCGTACAGGTGTACTGTGTCATGTCTCCTCATGGCGTACAGTTGTACTGTGGCATGTCTCCTCACGGCGTACAGTTGTACTGTGGCATGTTCCCCTTCATGTCTCCTCACGGCGTACAGTTGTACTGTGGCATGTTCCCTCCATGTGGCATGTTCCCTCCAAGCCTTCTCATTATATACAGTTGTATATATGGCTGTCTAGCCTTTTTCAGTTGTTATGATATGTTTTTTTCGTGGTCAATTTTTGCAAATCCTTCATAGAGAATTTAAGCTCAAACGCTGAAAGACTAATAAATATATAATGTGAAAGGGGCGATATACAACAAGCAATTAATTACACACGCGTCGCTTAATATAGGCCCACGCGACCTGTGTATGTTGTAGAAATGGAGACACGTGTAGGTATGGGGTGGACAGTTTCTCGGACTAGCAGTCCTTACGAGTAATAATCTTCTAAACACACAGTGGACACTTGGTACTGAAAAAGATAATGTCGAGACCTTGATCACACTATATAACACCTATACAAAGCCTACAGACTCTCCAACTGTTGTAGTGTGCAGTATTTACTCGGAGGAATCAGGGCAGATGTAAACATCACGTACAGGTCAGCTGTACCGCGGTTAAGGTTAACTGTTGATATAACAGTGTAATTTGACGGACAGCTGTACCAGTAATTATACAGTTGAATAAATTGTAAATAAAAAATGTGAAGATGAAACCTCTACAGCTCGAGATAACCGATCACCATGACATAAAGGAAACCAATTACGATCACACGATATGAAGATAATCTGCTAATCCTTTGTGTGTCGGCCTGCGGAACGTCGCCACGTGCAGATCTGACATCCAACACGGTCATGTGATACAGCCTCTCCACCAATAGGATGACGACTTATTAAAAAACATATATATCAGAAGATAAACATTTCCGTCCAAACCCGCTAGGCTGGTCATTTGATCTTTGTTTTACATGTACACCAACGAGATAATGTGTATATATCGAGTCATGCCGGCCAGCGATAGGGGCCTGACACTGAGGATAGCAACGGTATTTATACAATATACCAGATTAGTTCCGAACGATAAGACTCTTAGTTGTTCGGATACAATCTATATTTATAGAATCTCTTAGATTATTTCCAAAATGCCCAGATCAGACAAAGGCCCATGGTTAATATATTTCACCTCTAAGGGATGGTCCGCGGCCTGGCAAAGAGAACATCCATCTAGTCGGAGACAGAAACGTTTCCAATTCCGAAACGAAATCGTTCGGGTCACTCCTTGCGCGAGAGAAATGGCATGATGAATGGAATGTTTACATTAGTGGAAACAGCACCACTGTGTGTTATCGATCTCCAGCCAAACACTCGGCCAACTTTGATTATTACTCAAACACTCAACTAACCTTGACTAAAATTGAAACACTCAGCTAAGCTAACCTTGAATATCATTGAAAAACTTGTATAAACAATAACATACTTTAGAATGATGACGTCAGTGTTACCTGGTATTAGGTTGGTTCTGGATGTTGGACTGGTTCTGACATAGTAAGACTGGGCACAGTAGACCTGGTCAGGTCGAGGCTGTGACAGCGGTGAACATTTAATGATATCGCTTCACATAATATTTCTCTCTTGCTGCTGCTAAATTGTCATACTCCGCATAATATATCTTGTTTGCTATTGTTAACTGGTCATGCTTCACACTTTACATGTCTTTGATGATGCTAAATGGTCTCGCTTTACTTAATATATGTCTCTTGCTGGTGTTAAATCGTTAAGCTTCACATAATATATTTCTTTTATATCTGGTTGAAGTGTGTTTTACAATACTCACAATTATTTGATTTACGTCCTCATAACCTGTTGTGGGATATTCACTTTTTATTTCCTCAAACATCTAATCTCATTTACCGTGTTTGAATGATACTGCGGGTATATTGTGTGTAACGGTATGCTATCGGTGTCCACACGTGAAGGGACCAACTTTACTGTCATCATCCTTGTTTTAGTAGCCGAGTGTAAAGGTATAAGGGGACTGTGTCCAGGTGTGGTAGGCAAACATAGTGACATCATGCGCGTATAGCTCGACGTTAGACAATGCACATTTGGGTGAGAGGAGACTTTTGAGACCAATTGGAATGCTGAATTGATTCGATATTTAGTATTTTTTTCTTTTTTTTGTATCATCGCCGGTGAAAGAAAAAATTAAGCTGAATTGAGTTGATATGACAGAAAAGAATTTCAGTATTGTCCAAGAAATTTGAAAAAGACTTTCATGAACACTTTTCATTGATGAACATGATCTCTCAGAATCCCTATTTTATTTCATTAACATCCCCAATAATTTGTTAAACCATGAAGTAAGAGAAGCTATCAGTATACCCGACAGTCCGGTACAGCCGTTACCCTTACTTAGAACTGACAGCACCGACAGCCGTGCTACTTATCGGCCGCAATGTATTCTTCCCCGTACGAGCGAACATTGTATTTCATTAATCTTTTCTACATTTCATGTATTTGAAGAAAATCGCTAAGAAGTGCAAATCCAATTAGATTTTATCGGTGTAAGATATGAAGAAAGATATTAATCAATGTGAAAGAGTGCAGACCTATATTGTGTCTCCTTGGCGACGACTCCAGTAGTGCGAGGTTGTTCCCAACGCAAAATGGTGACGCAATAATACGCTAACATTATTGTATAATGTGATGTAGAACAGTTTTCATAGCTTTGCATCGTTTACACTGCACGAGACTCACTTACCTTCATCATGTCACGAGAGCAAACAAATAAACATTTAATCTCAAATTATCAAATCCTATATTACACCACATACAGGCCTCCTACACCTCGGGCACTACGACTCATTAGCTCACTGTTGCCGGGCACTACGACTCATTAGCTCACTGTTGCCGGGCACTACGACTCATTAGCTCACTGTTGCTTTGGGTGTTTGATAGATTCGGGGTTTACGAATGATTCTGTGTAGTTTTTGTGCTACCTTTAGATAAAATGAAGTCGAGATTGAAATAATGATAAATCTGTGATCTTGTTAACATGAAAGAGAACACGCTCGCTACATGATTCAGGGAAGCGACAATCAGCGTGACTACTAAAAAGTATACCAGCACTTGATACCGTGTACCGGAAATATCTTTGCTACTTTTTATGCTAATACTTTGACACAATTTCTTGTTCCTATAGATGGGTAAACGGTTCGCATTATCTGTTAGGTAACCAACCATAAACAGATTGATCATTCCACAAACATTCCAAAGTTACGCTACTAAACAAAAAACCGAATTACGGATTAAAAATTCCGACTTTGTCGTGATGACTGAATTATGGTTTGATTAGATTACACGGAACCCTAGTCCGCCTTCCGTGTTTACTTTGGCGTTAACCCGTCCTGAGGGCAATATCTGTAGCAGTAAAAGAATGGGTTCCCGTTATTGGCTTTGTATCCGTTTGCTGAATTCTGTACACGGATAGCGGAATTGCTGCCGACACTGATACGGATCACCAATAATTAGATTGTGGTTGAAATGTCTAAACTTTCACAACTATTTCCACATTTAGAGATTTCCTGTTTTTACAAATTAGAATCACTCGTATTTCACCGAAAGAAATGTTGCAAGTTTTAAATTCCATTGATAATAGAATCAACAGATCTTGCAAGAAGCAAAAACAAACTGAAAAAAATCAATCCTCAGTCATGAATTATGTACTTTAAACAAATAGCTGTGTCAATTTCTGACATATTACGTGAAGTGTTCCATTGTAAGTGTTCCATTTCATCATTTTGTAAGATAAATCCTCATTCTTCAACTCCTCAAACCCCAAACTCATTCCTCAACTAACACCGAAACCCTTCACCCCAGCTCCTCAGCAACAACCCATCAACCCTCAATCACTTAACCCCACCCCCTCCCACCATCACCCCCTCAATAACAACTCCTCAACACCCTCTACACACCAACAATACCACGATCCAAACAACCTATCCCCTACCACATCACTTACTTTTTTAAATTTCATTTTATTTAATGCGTTAGTCTGCCTAGCTGTGAACTCCGTACATAAACGTACCAATTAATGGACCGGAGATATCAGCGGACACCTCGTTGTGTTCTTCATCCATGTATTCTGTCCTATATAAGGCGGTAGTTTCTGGAAACATCGTAAATATATCCGCAGAAGAGCTATATTGGAGAAGTTTAGTAGTTTTTTTAAGATTTATATATACCAAAAGTAAAATCTTCGAACGAGACAATACTTCATCCTAATTATGGTTATTCGTCTTATTCTATAGCTATAAGATCCATAACGGCACCTTACTGAACGTGATCGTACATCATAATACCAACAGTCCGAACGTTAAATCTTGTTATACCTAGGTTCCGAACGGTTAATATTGTAATACCTAGGATCCGAACGTTAAATCTTGTAATAACTAGGGTCCGAACGTTAATTCTACATCGCAATACCTACGGTTCAAAGATTCAAGAATAACCCCTCCCCTTTTAGTCTGGAGAATTTTCTGTATTTCAAACTTAGAGATAATTCGTTGCCTTTCAATTATACGCCAGTTATAAATAGTCTCCTCCGATCTTTACAGCGCCGTCAGGTGTGGATGGAAGGAGATAGTCAGGGGAGACAAGTCATAACTCACCGCTAAAATTACATAGAACAGCTGATGTGTACGCTATCAAAGGCTGTCTCGGTCTCCTGTTTTCATTTTTCGTGAAGTTTATATTTATTACGTAACGTGTTTCAGACGCACCAAATTATATGGTAACTTTTAGACTTTAAACGACTTTGTGATGACCTTGAACAGGGAACCATTCATTACGACGGCGAGAATGTTTACGGCATTGGTTTAGCAGACTTTAAGTGTCGTATGTTGAATATCAAAACAAATATATAAAGTTTACTGATGAACGGGAGGAACGGTGGTAGTGTACACACTCTTGATGACAGACAGACACACAGCTTCTTTATGTCCTCGTATAAATAGTTTACAAACGTCCAAAACGTGTAAATTATACAAATTGTGCAGTCAAACATATATAACTAAAATGAGATTACAGGAAGTGATCTATAGATACTAGATACAAGTTATTTACAGCAGGGCCCGTATTCATGCAACCGTTCTCTTGCTCAAGCATTGATTTGTGTGCTAAAGCCTAGATTCTTGTTCCCTTTTATTAACAAATAATTATGTCTAATTTTGTCAATAAGGAGAAAAAATGGGAAAACGTGAGAGCCACATACTGTTTTCAATGTTTCTATTTGACTTTTTGATCGTTTGACATGATTTAAGTGAGTTACAAGAAAGTCGGTTTGAGCACAAAGTCCAATCTTCAGCATGAGAATGGTTTCATCAATACGGGCCCAGATCTTTCCATTTCGCAGTCATCATGGGAAGATTTGTAATTAACACCATAATTAACATAAGACATAAGAGTGCCCGACCCTGTATTGGAAGCATCAACGTCAGTCTATATCTGATTTCACCAAATCTACCAATAAAATATAACTTGTGACTTTGGTAGAGCGTACTACACCGTTAAGCGACGTATCTCTACAATGCCTAAGTTTTGGACATAACATAATATGATAATTCGATTTTCCAAGTACTTCTCTGAAATAGTTCTACTTTGTGCTAGTTCCCACTGAGAAATGGACCCTCTAAGTGTGTGTATACCTGTATATCTATTATACGTGGCGCTGTTTCCTACGTTTTTCACGACACCTGTTGTCACGATCGTTTAATGATGAAATCGGAATGCTATTACTGCGTCGCTTTGGTATTTCTTTTGACATACTTTTATACTGTTTGATAAAAGAGCAGGGGTAGGTAACTCCGTATGGAGATAGCATCAAGTGGTATTTGATTAATAAAGAAACTTTTTGTTTATATTGAAAAAATATATATTTTCAAAATTCTATTGAAAAATACAAAATATGCCATGAAACAAAACTGTTTCTTTAATATCTTAAGCCTGCTGACAACTCGTATCTTTCTTGTCTAAAATGGAATAGATAACATTTCTATGTGTACGTACTTAAACAGCATGTACAGGAACAAACACGGATTTTGTTTTTACTTTTCTAATTTATTGTAATCCGAACTCGGTATCGCGTACGTGTGTACATATTTGTTCACGTGTGCTTGAGAATGGTCTCTAACATGTTTACCCGGCTTAAGATTCCAGCGTATCTGTTTAAAAACCTGTTCAAAGATTTGACTACGATCATTGGAATGTTTGACAATTTGGTATGCCGGCCCAAATACACGCTTTATTTCTCCCCAAACATCACTTATAACCTCAAACCTCAATGGTATTGACTTCTTTTAAATCTTTCAACTTTAAAAAAGATTTTATACTTATCAAACCACATGTCAAACATAGTTAAAAGATAACGTAGTCTAGTTTTTCAAAAGCGCCATGGCGGCCAATCTGCCCACTTCCGCTGGGTGTTGCCCGTGTTATTTGTAAACTACAGTGAATATTTCTCAACTATATAAAAGAATTACAACAGCAATAAATGTTTTACGATGTCGAGGAATTTAAACTAAAGTCATGGTTTGTTTTATGTCGGGGAAGGGAGATGCTGAAACAGATACAAAGATGTAGGTTCCCAGGGGTAGCCGGATCATCTTCGCTCGTCCGGAAGAAGAACTCGTGAACATTATTATTTATTTATTTCGTTAATTCTAACAAGCCTTTGTCTCCATTGGAAAATCCATACCTACTGTTTTATAGATGCTTTGAACTCTTATTTGATTCTCGGTTCCAGGTGGATTTCCCGTCATAGTTTTGAAATAAAACCCCAAATATACAGATGTAATGCACTTCGTACACCGTTACGAAGGTCCGTCCAATACTAAACATTTATCTTACTGTAATCGATCGTGACGTAAACAAAACAGTTATATTGTTTACAACCTTGCGTAAATAAGTACTAGTAATACTCAAATATATGGGAGCACCTTACATAATTACTTAGGAAGTCAACACAAGAAACCAAATAAAATAAACGTGTTTGCCACCCGAACACTGAAGAAAAACTATACAGAACAGGAACAA
Organism: Chlamys rubida; assembly: GCA_032359455.1. Taxonomy (NCBI): domain Eukaryota; kingdom Metazoa; phylum Mollusca; class Bivalvia; order Pectinida; family Pectinidae; genus Chlamys; species Chlamys rubida. The sequence continues at coordinate 8,329 of JAUMHH010168706.1, read as the reverse complement.
CGCCACCTTACGACAACAATCCTCTAATAAATTGACGATTTCACATGAATGTTTTTCCCGCCTACTCGCTAACTAGACTGAGACAAGAAATCGGTGTTCGGAGAACTATCGCTACACTTATTATCGAGACTGAATAAAGAAATGATCGTTCCTTACATGTTAATTTTCCCTTTTCCTTCCTTTTCATTCATTTTCCGCTTCTCCCCCTCTTTATAAAACCAAGACATTGGTGTTTGAAGTTGTTCTCTCCACACTGGGCGTGATTGGTGAGATGATTATATAACTAAATGTGTACAACTGTGCCTTACGTACGGTAGAGTGTGGGGGAGTGTAGACTCAGTAACGAGAGGTAAACGCTGACATGTATATGATCATCAAATGACGTGCATTTACGCGTGTAAAAGCCTTCGTAGCGTTAATTCCCATCACAAATAGGTATCGGTTTACACGTCATTGACAAATGTCGCGCGTCTGAGCCCTAGTCTAGTGCTAACAATCCACGTGCATTACGTGTACGGTGTATATATACGACAGCGCAGGTGATACAGTTTTTTGTGATGAGAATTTCACGTGTATTGACGTGCATTCTTGCGTATTGAGTTATGTGTATAGCATTCTTTGTATATAAGTATTACGTGTTTGTGCATACCGCCGCCATTGCTATCGTGTCTGTGTGACGCGTCCCGTGTGACCATACCCTGTCTCCCCGCATTATCAGCATCCCTCCGATAAGTAGCTCTCTGCGTACACGAGGGTGACATTTACGGGGAATCTGCCGGCTAAAATTAGAATCATCTCGTGTAAACATACATGTTTACAATGATATACCCATAATTGCTGCGTGTTTGATGTGTAGGAGAATTAAGCGTCACACTCAAGCTGTTATGCATAACGCACTTTGTTGGTTAAGCAAAACGTCAGACTGTAGCTCTGTTATACATTATATACCAGTGGAAGCAAGCGCCAAACTCTAACGATGTCATACGTTTTGAAAAGCAAAGTTCAATTCTAACGATGTCATACATTATGAGAAGCGAAGTCAAATTTTGACGATGTCATACATTATTAGAAGCAAGCGCCAAACTCTAACGATGTCACACATTATAATAATCAGACATCAAACTCTAGCGATGTCATACATTATGAGAAGCAAGCGTCAAACTCTAGCGATGCCATACATTATGAGAAGCAAGCGTCAAACTCTAGCGATGCCATACATTATGAGAATCAGACGTCAAACTCTAGCGATGCCATACATTATGAGAAGCAAGCGTCAAACTAGCGATTTCATACATTTTGAGAAGCAAGCGTCAAACTCTAGCGATGCCATACATTATGGAGAAGCAAACGTCAGATTCTAGCTCTAAGTTTGTCATATTCCATAGGCTTACTCTACACTAGTATATGTTTACCTAAATCATAAGTGTATAATATAAGCATCGAATGAGTTAGTACGAAATTTATTTTCGATGTAACAGTCACAAATAATAATAGTAATAGTATTGGGGTTTTACTTTCACGCAACAGTTAATGTCATATGAAGATGTTTTCCATGGATAACTGGGTCACTCCAGGGCAACTTTAAAGAGGAATCTCACAGAAAATGCCCTAACCTGCACACGGTAGCATGACACACGGTCACGTCATACTGACAACGGACTAACCAGTCATTTTAAGTCAAACGTCAAGCAAAGGGCAGCAACAGCACTGCGAATCTAAGTCAGTGAGATAATATTTAAATTTGGTGACATAGTTTTATGAAACAGTGATGATGTTGGTCCCTAACTTGTGGCCGCTGCCCTCTTACTTTGTCACTCTATAGACATTCACGTACTACAGGTACAGTCGACAAGATTTCAGTTTCACGGGAGATAAATATATAATATTTGACCCACGCTATAGTGTGACCACAAAGAAATATTGTACTTTATAGCAAAGGTTCATTGTATTATTGTATTATGTGACCGCGTATGTCAGACATGGAGTTTTATTAAACTGATTTATTCGAAATATAAGATTGTTCATCAAAAGATACTCTTCAGCTAAAATCAAATTTAGATATCGTATATTTTTCCGGAAAAACCCCCCAGCCATGAATGGCGCGGCGATTTATCTATCAAGGTAAGATAATCTGAGGTGTATTGGTGTAAAGTTTCCTGGCTGTACAGACAGCGGTTAACAGTACAGTACATCATTATCCACTTACCACAGCACGTGCACCCTTACATCGGTGAATCTTAGGTACGTCCAGGTGAGGTAAAAGGCTCACGTGTAATTGATCTAGCCCATTATCATTAGTGTATATGTGTTTATATCATACAGGTATGCAATAAATTACTGGTATTAATATATCCGCGTACAGTTAATCACCTTAATAAGATAATTAAAATCGGTCTACAATCTTCCCGGCATCGATCGCGGACAGGTAAATCACGACTCGGACAGGCAAACTGGGACTCGGACATGCAAGTATGTCTATCGATGTGGCGGTCATCAGGGGGTTAATATCAGCTGATTACCGTGTATGGTCAGTCCATGTACTGGCCAGGTTTTATGAGCCCTGCAGGCTTCAGGACATTGTCGCCACCACTCTCATCTACAGCATCACGATACTTCACTGGCGATAACGTCATTACCGGGGGGGAGGTTTTTTTTTTTTTTTTTTAAACTTTTTGTATTTTGTTTTTACTTTTTATATTTTGTTTTTACTTTTTGTATTTACAACGTAACGGCATTTTACTAATTGTATTTACAATGCGTAACGGCAATTTACTGCAAACATTTACTATGTCAAAACATTTAATACGTAAACCAGTGCAATATCACTAATTATGTATCAATCAATTAAAAGAATATATGAAAAGTTCTCTTTACACAACCAATAAGAGTTTCTATGTGACGTTTTGATGACCAGTACGGTATGTACACTGTCACCTTCATCAGACAAATTAAATTATCCCCAATTAAAAGGATATTTTTCAATGCAATTTCGATTAACAGGTTGCAGACAGGTAATTCACAACAAAGATACCACTGGTAAATAGTGATGGTTTGGAACATTCATCATTTTCTATACATACGTCATATGAACAGATCAATGCCTCGCAATATTTCTAAAACCTAAAATAGCATTATATATCATTTAAAAAATTAAGCATTTAACAATAAAACCATTGGAACTTTCCTTTTCGACGGTGAATGTCTCGTCCTTAATACTCAAGTGTAATTCAATGGCTGTCGCGCTAAATTAGGTTGCACTGGCACATGCAAATATTGACTCACGCAAGGTCGAGGTATCGGTAAATTTACTCTTAGTAAATATGCAATCAATCTTAAAGTACAAATTGACAACACTTATGTCTAATTCCGCCACATGTCCCTTCCTCTCCCCGACCCCTTCACCTGTACAACTAGAGACAGTCTTCTACCTGCCACACCCCTCCGTCTGGCGGAATCTCCGATCAATATTTGTTTGTTTATTTATTTTCCCATTCAAATCCAAGACTTGAACTCATTGTATTTATTTTTAATAAAATTCATGCGAATATATAATTTTTCAAACCATGAAATAATATAAACCAATTTCAGACATTTAAATGAAACATTAAATCCCGTTGTCACGTGATGATTTAAAAAAAAAAGTGTCTTCAAAACCTCTGTCGTTATTGGATGACGTCATTTTTGGGGAGTGCGCCATGTGTGCAGCCATTGCTTTCGATTCTGTCAAAAGTCTTTCCGTGACGTTTTGAACTTTTCTGCATTGGTATTCAGATAAATATGAATAAAAAGATGATAATACATGTCCATTCCCAGTGAAAGAAAATCGACACATATCAACTGGGATGGTGCCCTTTGGCGTTTCCTTACGTGTTGACATGGTCCCTTTGCCCTGTGACGTAACAGATCATACGTAATGTCTGGGCCAACGTCACTGTTTGCGGTATGTTCACCATTTTTGTTGAGTTTGAATATCTACCATCCCTCGTTATAGTTGGAAACGTATCATGTTTCTTTTAAAATTTCAAAAATAGACGTCGTCTGTCTGGGATCATGTGGCGCCGGTTGACAGGCGGCCCCCTACATTTGAGGTACACTGGCGGACGAGTCTCCGACGGAGGTGACGTTTTTATTGAGGGTCTGTAACATCAACATGTTGTGTCGCGTGTGCTTGTTGAAGTCATGAGTTGTCTTCGTTAACTGTGTAACAGACAAAAAACAGAAACCAGCAACACCAAAGCACATGTCGCCGAACTTCTGAAGGGAATAGTGCAAAACAATAAACAGGGGGGCACCACAAACACCCGGAAGGCCACAGGACAACACCTACTGTAGATAAATAGGGCATTGTTTAGATCAGTAAGTTGTGGCTTTAGAATAACTTACGAAGTTAAGAGGATTTGTAATAACTGATTGGAGACATAATCAGTAATCATCATCTATGCTAGTAATGGCTGCTTGAACCCAAACTCACGAAAGCCTATATACAACGCCTATCATTTCATAAGGAATCCACCCAATGTCAAAACCTAGACGTGTTCACAGAAAATCTTTGAAAACTTCAGACATTGACAAGGACTTGATCAGACTTTAGCTGTTTCTGTTTGTGTGGAGGTCGTTTAGGGTGCATCATGTTTGAAATTCAAGCGTTCTGCTTTTGATACATATATTCCGTCTTTTCGTATTGCAGAGTTATCTTCTCTTGTGAGCAGGTATTGATTGTTACGTCATTTGTTTGTGAGAGTAACGTCATCAATTTTTGAGAAAACGACGTAATTTTCTCACACAAATCAATGACGTAACAATCAACATCGGAAAATACACAATAGTTTAAGTCTTCAAACAAAAACTGTTAATTTTGAATCTAAAACTTGATGATCCTCTTTCGTTGTTTGAATAAGTCAAACACGCAACGATAATGATAAAGGTGGTGAGATCCGACACTCCATGGTATACAGACGAGTATCTATGGCGTATGGTAACGGTGTACAAAGAGGGATGTCGGCAGTTTGAATGATTTTCTCGTAAAGTCAAGGTAACGTTATTACTCCAGAAAAAAGGAGAATGTAATGGAGATGATACGAAGCTCGACTTTATCATCAAAGATCACATGATCGTCAGAAAGGAGATCTTTGGATCTGCATCTTTTGAAACCCTGAGTTATAGGTTTGTCCGTCAGCAGTCGATATCTTTCATGGAAATCGTGATATTAGGGCCAAGCTCTTGAGTACCGAATCAACTGCGACATGTAAACACCGTAAGTAGGGGAAGCAGGGATGTTACTACCAAGAAAAGGAAAGTCGAAACCGTCCCGCTTATCGTACAGCTAAGTCGTAAGTCGTCCTTGTTGGTCATGATGTAAGTGAAGAGCGAGAAAAGTGGCTGATGTTAAGCCCTTAAGGATAATATGGTCGATGAAATTCTTGTTATTCAAATACAGCACACTATCAATGAATGTGAAATTGAAGAACTAGGCTGGATTTAGTTACCATTCCTGGCTTCGGTATCACATATATAAGCTTTGCAATGACATGCAGGCCAGAAGAGGGGCACAGTTTGTTCACATAGGAATGCCGACAGTCTGTTGGAAAATATAGCCACCGAACTCAACATAGATATAATGTCCTCCAGGAACTCAATCGTACTCGGTACATTTCATTTTGGCCTTTGTTGCATTTTTTAAATATGTATCTATATGCGCCGTACGCACCTGTTGTCCTGAAGTCCTTATGCTGACTACCAACCAGCTCGGCACAATGGTCTTGTGACGGTTTCGAGGCCTTCCGCGGAAAATTTCAATTTACCTTAAATAACATACGTCACCATACGTTCCAGCATGATCCCGTAGGTCAGCCCGGCGTCTAACTGTCTGTTCCAAAAGCATCCGTCGTCAATTACGGAAACTGTGTTTTTAACAAATCAGCAGCAGAATTGTAGAACATCCCTCCAACATCACTCCGGGAAATCGGACGTTAACTGTTTTCAGAAAGTGATTGAAAAAAAAATCATATTTTCTCAAAACCGCTTTTATCCTTTATAATCCGGAATGAACTGTAGATGTTTCAAATTACCCCTTTTAACTGTGCACTAATATGAATATTTTGTCACAATTTTTTCAAAAAGAATGTTGTAGCTTAATATCGTATGCTCTTGAGAATTGCTTAATTAGTTGAAAGGACGCTGTACAAATATCATATAATATTGTTATTGTTATCATTGTTGAAATGGAAAGATCCAAAACAAGATATACGTATCTACAACCTAATACAGTTTCTGGTAATGCTTCGATGTTGTTTGCGGCAGCAGCTGAATCATTTATGTCGTATTGTGTTAAAGTTGATTGTGTCGTAAATGTAGCAGCATCATTTGTAGACGTAATCAATCGCCTGCCTCTCATACGTCATTACGTGAGCTGTCACACTGCCGACGTACAGCCTTGACATATTTCATCAAAGATATGGATTTATACCCAACTCAATTGTAAGTCTGTTAATGGTCCGTCCGTGCATTAGGACAGATTGAACATGAGCAAAAAATGGAAAATGTAACTGCGTTGAGGATATATGTACATATCCAGTTTTACGTTGTAAAGGATTCTTTAAAAAGCACATGGACTCTTTATAGCTATTGACATGCTGGCGTGGAAGATGATTTAGAAATCAAGTCAGCATTGTGAGAACACGCACCGCGCGTGTGCAACTTGGAGATAAAAGGAAATATACGCGACGTTAGCGGTGGCCGTAAATCCGATTATTTCGGCCCGGTATTCCATCACCGTGATATATGAAGCTTGCCTCTGTATATGACGAAAGCGATGATTATAAACGCCATCTAGTCGTGTACACTGGGTCCTTAATAAAAACATCCCATCCACAACTCGGGCGGTCGATAACGGTCCGTAGGGCCGGCAGCACGCGACCTCGTCGGGTCCTCACGAGGACCAAGTGTGAAAACATGCACAATTAAAGACGAGACTTAATTGAAAAGTAAAACGTGAGGTTTAGGGTCAGGGCTACGCGCCGTAACAGGGGCTATGATGTGATTCAGGGCTCTGTGCCAGGTCCCACGGGAGTCGTTTACGTCACCTCTCGGCTAACGCCGAGATCTTCAATTAATGCCAGGGAAAATGAAGACATGGCTTCATCGTGATATGACGTACAATAGTGGTGACGTCATTTCACACGATTTTCTTGCGGTATGAGGGTTCGTCAATACATCACGATGCACATCAATTTATATACAGCGACCCTCGGTTAGGGGGTGACACGCACTTGCGTACTACTGTCCCACAAACCATGATCTTAACATCATCTTATCAAACTAGCATAAAATTGCTCTTCTTGGTCGTTAGTTCTCAAATTAAAATCGCAATGGTTCCAACTGTGATTGAGAAACTAGTGTCCGACACTGAGTCACCATATGTTTTCGTCGACAAGGCCTGAAAGCGTCCAACATTGATTGAAAAACCGCATGCAGTATACAAAACATCGAATTAATTCCTTATATAATGAATATTGCGTTTTGCATCTACATCATACATATTTTCAATATACATATACAGGTAAAGTATGTGGTGATATAAAGCTATTGAAGTGACACCAGGGTATGCTTGGTACCTCCCTGATGTTACTATGCGTGAATGTTGATGTTGTTTCTGTGTAGTAACTCACTGTATCTGCTAAGATGAAGCGAATAACATCGTACACTCAATTATTTTCCAAAACTCGCGATTTCAAATACTTTTTATACAGTCTATGCCTTGCTGGATTTGCCACTGAAAGTAAAGGTCACATGGATAGGCTAAATGTACCTGTCATATAATGTATATATTTTTTAAATGGCATTTACTTAGATATGGGTTATTTGGTACATGCTAACATATGTTGGTGTTTAATTCACATAAGATCAGCATAAAAAACTTATCTTTATATACCAAAGTTCGTGATTTCCGCGGAATAACACTTAAACGAGTATAAGCCTACAGGGAGAAGTCAATCACACCCTGATATTTCTTTCAATAGGGTTTTATTGCAGTCACACATGAAATAATCGTACACATATATTAAAAAAGGGTAAGATGTAGATCAGAAACCACAATTTGTTTATTTGAAAATCTATATATATTGCATCCAACATGCTATAGTAGAGGCACTGTTGTCGCCATCTTTGATGTTGCAAGATAAACTAAGATAAAATAAAAGTGTTGCTTCCCCCAACTTACATATTCACATTGACCTCCGTCTGTTGTTTCCCCAAACTAAAATTCAATATTCACATTGGCCACCCTCTGTTGTTCCCCAACTAAAATTCAATATTCACATTGGCCACCCTC
>JAUMHH010168695.1:0-16509 GCA_032359455.1 Chlamys rubida | reverse complement strand
AAGGGTATTATAATGGAATATGATTGTTTTCATTCTCTGTACATTGTCCATGATTTGTGTATAATATGTATTGTATATATATACTGATGGGCCAATGGCCTAAAGTTTGAATAAAACTTGAATTTATTATAAAACTCGAACTTCACATCAGATATGTGGCGTGGGAGATAAGTGTGAAGCGTCGACATTCCGCCGACACAGATTTGATATGTATGTAATACTATGTATTTATTGACGATGTTCCAGACCCATTGTCTGTACGAGATTAGATTACAAAAGAACGGCGACATTATACACTGATTAAATGTTGGTGTAACAAACACTGAAATGAGGTTTCCACTTTACTGAGATGACAATAAGATAAGTGACGATAACCCTGGTGATAATATGACCGCCTGTGGTGATGGGGACGCTGGGGCTAAACTGTCATACGTCACAGAACGGGCGCCGTCAGACAACGTCATCATTACACTGCCTAAAACTACCGCCATTATCAGCCAAGTTAATTGGGTTCCATCAGCATTCAATCAGAAGGCAATGACCCAAACACTCGGTCCCTCGCGACATTTCATCCTGTGGTGGCAAAGCAGTTATAATTATGTCCTAATTGTAATTATGGTCGACTAAAACGCATAATAATTACCTAATTTCCGGGTAATTTCTGTCTATTTTCCCGCTTATGCAGTGAATGTGTTGCCTCCGTATTTTTGTGACAGTTTATGTCGTCAGACATGTTTATTGGTATCTACTCAAATCCCGTTATTGTCGCGCGGAAAATATTTCGTCCAATCAGAAATTGGCATTTGCAAAACCCATGTCAATTGTTGTTAATGATATTATCACATATATCTTAGGATTGAAGAATTCTTGTAACAGAAAAATTGAATGATTTTACGTCGTCATGCGTTACATTAAATCGGGACAATTGCTATGACGTCATTAACTTCAAAATGCTAACTTCGAAGAATAGATATTTGACTGGCTCAGAAACATTGGTTTGGTCCTATATATTGGTATATGTTAAACATGGAACACGATTTACTTCGCGTCAAAAATCAGATATAAAAAGGAAAGTCTTTTCCATATATTTTCATGCGTTGGTTTGAGACGATGTTCTCATTCTAAGTTTCCTATTTAAACCAAATAACATTGCATGTAATTATCAGGTTGATTATCAAAAAGGTGCTCATTGCTTAAGTTCGTTTGAAACATGTACCATGTGCAGCTTCCCAATTTAAGACAATTCAAAGTTTTAGGGTACTTCAAGATCCGCACGTGGCAGTGGATTGGTCATGTCCTCGGAGTGGAACCATGGGGTTCATTGCGGGATTGGTGGCCGACACGGAAACTACAAAGGAACAAGAGAGTAAAGGTGGCAGAAATGTCGTAGAATGATGAAGAAAGAGAGGAAACCCTTCGACTGGAAGACACAGGGAGATGCAACACAGCAAATTCTAGTCGAATAGATAACGAAGATAGTTCATGCCCATTTAGACACTTGGTGACGATGGAATTACAAAAACATCTTAAATGTTCTTGTACGCTTTATTTAACACAGGGCAACACTGGTCGAGATGACACACTCTCAGTAAGCTGTTTGTTGACTTTGCTGTAGAGGCTATATGGCGACAGTGGTCTTTTGAACACATATATCGCGCCTCGTTATCAGCTCATACAGAGATAGTAGGGTACTTGTTAGCATGCGTTGTGGCTTTTTATTGTTTATCCTCCACACTGAAGTACTTCCAGGAGATGAGTAAGTCTGCTCGGCGATAAACTATCTGACAGGGCGAGCTTTGGTACCCGGCAACTGTAGTCACCGTGTCTCGTCCTGTAACCACAGGCTGACATTTATTATAACCTGTTACCATATTGACAAGGTTGACCACTACCGTGACGTCATCCACGGTATTCCATACTGATGAAACCGGAAGTACATCTGGTCAAGTAGGTAAATATTAGTTTCGATGCAAAGCACCAGGATGACTACCATAGAAAAAAATATATTATTATACATCAAACCAACTTAGTAAAACACTGCTCATGGTTCAAATGAAATCTCGGTTGTCCACGACAATCAAACTGGGTAGGTCTACCCGTTTGAGTAAAAGGGACACAACTCCTAGATATTGTTTCTGATATTTACCCGTCGACAAGACGTTCAAACGACATCTGATAAGTCTACAAAAAGGACTCGGATATCCATTGATTTAACTATTGTGCGCTTTTTTGTTTGCTTTTAAAGATATTTAATAAAGCGACCGTGGTGATAGGGTCTATCTGCGTGTCAATCCTGTATAACTAGGTCGTCAGTAGGGGTCCCGGAGTGTAACACGAATTAATTGTGTACTTTGATATCTCAGTATCGCCATATATTACTGTATACTGCACCAAATAGAATGGGGGTGATTCATCCCGTACATAATAAAACATATCTACTAAGTTTCTCATCATAAAAATCTCTCAGCTGTGAAACGTAACACGCCGTCAGTACCGACTCAGATGTGGTCCGTTTTTACAGATAATTGATTTGATACATTGTGCGATACCTAATGTCAGTGTGGTGGCACTACATTATGCACAGGAACTGATGGGAGGGTGAAATCTTCCCGTTTCAGACAGGTGGGGACACAAAACAGGTGAGAAGTCGGGGGAATCACGTGCATTGGTACGTGTATATACGCGAGGGACACGTAAAAAAGGTCGATGATTCATTCACAGAAGTTGATTGAGTTCGACAAATGTGTTTAGACCTTATCCGACCTGAATAAGAAACCATTCCCAGAGACCTTGACGTCCCTGCACCGTTACTTCACAATTGGCGCTAACAATAAGAACCTGCATGTGTATTTCTCCTTTATAACTGTTACGTAACATGTAACGTAACTGTACATAGGAGCGTCTAACGACTGGTGACACGCAGAGCCTCACTCCGGGACAGAGCCGTTACATGCACTAATACATAAACCCTCGATTTAGTCTATATACTGTTACACTATAATGATTCTCACTTTTAGTGTGTCCCGGTACAAAACACTTCGTCATCAATACAAAAACATACAAACGGTCAAATGGCCATAACGTTCCTCACTTTGTCAGTTTATCAGTATAGAGGTCCCGGCATAGTTCTAACTGTTGACACCTAGCTACGCCAAATCATGCGGAAGAAGATTTGATTCGGCTTTTCATTTTGTAGTTTTATTCCGAAAATTTCTAGTGTATAGAAAAGAAGTCATGTTGATCCAAATGTTTGCTGCCTTGGTAACGGGGAGGACTACCTCAACTATGTAACCAATAAGGTATGACCCATCCCTCGTCATCCTAAATTGCCGATATAAAACACACCCATGCATTTGATTTGCAAAAGCCTCTCAATGATGTAGTACGTTTAGGGCGTTATTACCAGCGCTAGATACATTGGTGACAGTTTAGCGAGGTTAGGGCGTTATTACCAGCGCTAGATACATTGGTGACAGTTTAGCGAGGTTAGGGCGTTATTACCAGCGCTATATACATTAGCGAGGTTGGAGCGATCAAGTTCCTTATTTCATTCATTTAACTCATATTCTTTATTACATCCAATCTTTTCAACTTAAAGCAGATACTTCAACGGCTGAGTTTAGGTGACCTCAGAATAACCTGTTCTACATGTCCACGCAATGATGGTCCAGCTGGACATGTGGTTACTGACCATCTAAATATTAATAGACAAAATAGTAACTAATCATGCTTCTGTATTATAGTCTTTCCGAATACCGGTCAATGATAAGGATATGTTTGATTAAGATTCGGAAACTTCACAAGAACCTTTTAAACAACGTTGCTAGCTGATCAACCAAGCCAGGAGAATGCTGGAGTTCCTGGTTGACAATATCTTTGTTGAATTTGGCGATATAGATTTTCCAGCTGACTGTAGGCATTCCTGTTTGGATAAACTGTGCCCCTTTTCTAAACAGCTCGTTTTCATGTGAAGCTGATTAAAGACCATATCCAGACTGGTAGCAAAAACCTTGCCAAGAATTTCATTTTCACATTCAGATATACCAACGATATGTTGTCTTTGAGTAATAGTAAAATCTTGCGATTACGTCGATCATATTAAACCCTCTTAAAATCAAGGTCAACACAGACTATTCTAGTTCTTCATTATCCACTTACCACAATCTTTACTTATAATATCACCAACAGGGACGATGTACTACTAAGCTGTATGATAAGCGGGACCATCTCCACTTTTCAATCATGAACCGTTTCCTATTCTTGATATCAACATCCATGCGCCTCGACCTACGGTGTTTATATGTTGCAGTTGATTGTGTTTGATGATCCCCGTTAGTGTGCCTTATTGCTTCGTTGTCACTACCTCGGTTCTCGCTTTAACGATGTGACATTACTTTGATTTGATGTAGAAGCAGACGACACTAACCTTTCAGGAACACCTGGTCTTATTATCAATGTAGTACCTTTTCAAGGGTCTGTATGTAACGATTCCTTTGCTCATATTTTGCCCGTTATCGATTTGTAATTCAAAGTAGCGTTTGGTTGGCACTTTGGTATTCTCTTGCGTTTTTCCTAACCATATACCTTGCTATCTTGACGTTTTGTCCCGCTCGACCTTGCTTAGTAGTTCAAACATGAGACTGTTCAAATAGACTATTAACAGTCCATCCGCAAATCTTTTATTTAAAAAAATAAAACGATTGTTTGACGGTGTTTATTTTTTAATTCAGAATATGTGCAGGATGGTGAAAAATCGTGACATGTGTTTTGTGAAAAAGAACAGAAACATATTGCATTCTGAGATTAACTCTCCAGAAACGCAAAGAATGAAAAAAAAACACGAAAGAGTAACGTTGGAAACTGCATCAGAACTTACTCAACAATGACAACTTGAAGATAGAACCAGCAACAAAAACTACGAAATAGCGGCGACATTTGTGAAACCTGCCACAAAAGATCTTGTGACAGAAAAAACGAACTGGAAAATGGAACTGCTATAAAAGAACCCGTACGACAAAAAAAATACGAAACAGTGGCGAGATTTATGTGGAAGTCAACCTCCATGTAACAAAACATGTTCTGTAATGGGTTGTGCTCATTCTATGTAAAGACGAACAATGATATTTTAATTAGCGAAATGGACATGCATGACTTTGATCGATGTTTGTGTGTGGTATCGTTCAGTGATATACTGATTTCCCGTGTCTGAATTACTTCGATATGTGTCGCTTTATCTGTCTATCTCCTCTACAGCGACGTTTCCATCGGTCACACATTACACAGTGATAACGTTTCAAAGGAACAATATTAAATCGTCTACGATTCATTGAGAAGATAAAGACACTAGACAGCTAACATGCATTCGTCAAATCTCTCTCAATGATATTCCATTTTTTTCATTCATTTCAAGTCGGATTATTTTAACCGGGGTTCAACCTATGGACACAGACCTACGTGTAACGTACATACAGAGATTGTAACATGCTACCTGTCCATTCAACTGCTCGGGTATCCGCATGATATAAACTGTGATATGTGCATTTTACAGCAATTAGCTAACGACGCGTGCACTATTTTTCCTGCTCAAGGATATCGTGTTTCTAGATGTAATAAGGTTAGAGCCTTATCGCAAATTGCGCAAGTGATTAAATGTTAAAAGTTCACGGAACTCCGCTGAGATCTCGATAAATCACGTCTTCGTGTAAACCAGAAATTTAAATATAATACTTATCTAAATCTACATCTGATGATTACCATAATAGAGGTCAGAAGGAATATTGTTGAGCTATTTGTCTGGGAGAGCGATTTCTATCGCATTCGAACCTTGTGTTCACCCTACATTGAACTTTCCGCTGCTCCACTGACCGAGATAAATATTGACATATCAGCATTTTGTCAGGTTTAGAAATGAAATTGATTCTTAAATCAACATTAAACAACTTAAAGTCGACTTTATCGCTGTCTCTGGCTGTCATTTATCATCATGTGACGTACATCACAGACTAGCAAAGCTACTGAATGTGAAGCAACGTCATTTGAATACCAGTTTACTGACTGACTGACCTAGGCGTTGACAGAGGAAGTCGAAACTTTCTTCGAGAAATCATCGAATTGATCTTAGAGGAAACACGAAAAACAGAACAATGATAAGCATTGAAATATAGAACTATTTTTATTTTGCAAACACTATTCTCGTGATATTGACAGTTGTGGGGTACCAATTAGTACAGGGAAGCCTTATTTTACATGTCAATTATAACAAAAGATTCTTTCTTTACTCAGATTCCGGTTTCATTTGTTGGTTTGGTTTGTGTTTTACTTCGTATTAACAGCTATGGTCATTTAAGGACATGACAGGTTTTGACGGTCAAAGAAAGCCGGAGTACCCGGAGAAAAAACATTGACCTGCGGTCAGTACCTGGCGACTGCCCCATATAGGCCTCGAACCCGCGACAAAGTGGTGGAGGGCCAGTGATCGCAGACGGTCACACGCCTCCTCGGACGGCTTTATTACTCTCAGCCCCTGGCTTATGAGAGCATCCCGCTGAATGACGTCACACCGTCTTTATTTAGAACTTATGAGAGAAACAGAATATCAGCTTGTAATGATGAAGTGATATATAGCTTGTTGGTTGAACAGACTTGAGAAGTGACACTTGAATGCTTATATACATTGTAATCTGTCGTCTATCGTCGGCTATCTTCTCTATACACGGTAATCAATTAGCTGTCATTGGATATCGTCTGTATTTAATCATCTATCGTTTGATATCGTCAATACAAACAATGATACCGACGCTCATATGTTGTTATATCTAACGATACAGTGTACTCTTCGAGAATATTCAATTAGCATTGTATATGAGAACTTGAGATACATAAGTAATTAAATATTTGTCGCCGGTACCTTGGGATCAACATTATTGCCTCGCTAGCATTGTTAGTACCTCTTGACCGCCCTTATTATATCCATTGCATTTGCTCTGACTTTTCAAAAGTTGACATTTTCATTAACGTTATTGACCTTTGCATCGAGCGCCCTCTAGCGGAGCGACTGTACCGCCTCCTAGCCTGCACCTCCTTGCACGAGACCACACATCCTGTATGACACGTGACACCGCCGCGGGCACCTGGTGCACAGAAATGCACTTTCTATAATTCTGATAAATGTTCGTGTAAATAATGGCATTGTCTCCCCTTTTCAATGTCACAACATGACTCATTTTACTTACAATCCACAAAAATATCCAGCTGACGGACGATGGGCCTGACGATTTCGTTTTTGTAATTGGTCGAGTCGAGTTACAAATTACTTTATAATTCTCCCATCTATTATCATTACACAGATTTGGCCCCACAACGCGATTCGAGAGAGGCCGATATCTATTGGCCATGGGAATACCTTGTTTTCAAGGCTTTTGAATATATTTTTTGTCATTTGTCACTTGCCGATATTTTCTTATCATATTGCAACATTCGAATTCAATATAAGACATCAGCCAACCAAGAAAAATGTATTTTTAATGGTGTACATCTCATAAAGTTAGAATTGATATGCAAATACAGGAAAATGAAAACATTATGATGACGAATGTCCAGCACGTAGGACTACGTGTAGTCTCCTACAGAACACCCGTGACTATCAGACATCGCGGATTACACGGCAACAGGTCTTTTTCTTTACCGAATCTTAAATTACACTCGAAAGTATCCCGATTCCCGTGCAACTGCATGTTTTGGCATCACATAATTTTTATTTCTTCGCAAACCTTTTGAATATAAATGACCGATACTTTTTGAGATGAACTGTTGATGACACCCGTAGTTCATTGCAAGTATATTGAGTATGTAAAGCGATAAGCTGACCTGGTTGCGTTCTGTTGCCAGTTCCGGTATTTTTATCTGCATTGGAACCTAGTATCTGGTCCCTTCCATCTGTTCTCATAATTCTGGTCTGGTCTGGCCTGGTCTGGTCTGGTCTGTGGTCTGGTTTGGTCTGGTCTGCGGCCGTATTCGTGAAACCGTTCTCATGCTCAAACTCAGATTTTGTGCTCGAGCCCAACTTCTTAGTTCGGTAATATATTAATAAAAATTCACATAATTGTCAATGATCTGGAAGAATTTTTTGGAGGGTCTTAGAGTCGTAAACCGTTTACGATCATTAATCTTTACTTTGTGTGACATGAATCTAAGCCACTTACATATGTACAACAAAGTAGGTTTGAGAATCCATGCATAAGCACGATGGTTGTTTCATGAATACCAAACTCTACCAATTCCAATATAACTTGCCTGAGCTAGGTTATTCTTTCGGACCAGGTTGATATGGTTTGATCAGACGCTAATAGTCTGATTTGATATCATTATCCTATTCCTTTGGTAATGTGTGATTTCTCATTTTTGTCCCACGTAATGACTTTAAATTTTCTCCACCAGATTTCGTCATCAGTCTACTGTTACCCTTTGATCAGATCTCATCGGTGTTGTTTGTTTGATCATTTAATATGTTTGGGTTTGATTTGGACTAGTGTGATTTGGACTAGTTTTGTTCCGTTAGTCGTATGTGGTTTCTTGTTCCTATTCTTGCTGGTCCGGTGATGGCTTTATATCTTCCTCCTCAGGTTCCGTCAATGACCAGGTTTGATATTAACACGTAATGTTTTTTTGTTGATTTGCTAATTGAGTATCTACGTCAATTTGCCGTCCAAGTGTCTTTAAGTAAAATTAATCAGAATGGAGTTAAACCTTTACTTTTTTTTTTACCTTAAACGTTATCTGGATAAGTCACTTACACTATTGTATGACAGAGTGATCGTGGTCTTGTCTGGTAGATTATTGTCGAACGTGATAAGGACATGATCAGCTGTACAAATCAGCTCAGACAGTTAATTAGCTTAGCTTTCATCTCTGATTATCGTGTTTGTATCAAAGATACTGTCAAATCCCTTGTTCCATATATATCCTCTATAATACACAACCTATTCAATGGTGCCATAGTATTTTATAAAGCAGCTGTCAAGATTTATACGATATGTCATTCATCTAATACGCTTGTTAGAGACGATTACCTTTGTTTTTCATTGACTTAAATTTTTCAGTATTAAGGTTGAGTATACTTTTCAAGACGAAAGCGGGATAAACATGGTTCCGGAATCGGTACGATATTGCACACTGTTGATAGTGTAATACATTTATATAGCGATAGTTTGTAAAGATAAAGCTGTATTATAGCCTAATGAGATCTGTCATTGATAAATACACACATACATAATTGATGGATACATCATACATGTAGATCCATTTCAAACCGGAAGTCCGGATCCAAGAGCGGAAAGGTCAAGGTCACTGCATTGCTTAATTTATTCGATCCGTACGAAACATACAACCGACATTTCTTCTTATTAAAGTTAATGTAGGTAATTATGTAATATCAGTCTCTACCGAGTTTACAGCTATCTCGGACTAGACACTTAAAGACGAATGTACCAATAGCCAAGATGTTTTAACGAGACATTAAAAGTAACATCTATATTTAAACACGTGGCCACCACATCTGTGTAATTTGTTGACAGTAATTATGCTGATACTACCAGCGTATCTCACTAATGGCCGTCAGTATAACACACAGAACTGACAGGCCTATGGTTAGCCTAAATTCCTTTATCCGGCACCAGTACAACTCGTCCCCAGTCGTAGCGACTGTTACTGGCCCATTTTCTCCTTTTGGTGAGTGATAGATACTATTTTTTACCGAGCTGTTCATTATCGTTTTATTTGAAAGGTGTATTAAGGATCTCTTCAGGATGAATGGGACACGTTGTGGTTAGGACAAGTCGACCATTGTCCGGGAGGTAGCTTGGTAATACACACATCGACACCTGTGACCCCCGCCATTATACCCACCTGTTACCAGGGACATGTTCCCCACTCTCGTAACTTTTACCGTTTCGTCACTTATCGTTGACTGTACCCTTTGTGTGTGGCTTTCAAAGAAATATAATGGCCAGAAGAAAAAATACGAACCCAATTATACAGTTATCGTCATTTATTTGTCAGTTAGATAAACTATCACGTTGTTTCATGGTAAAATTTTTGTTCAATTAGTGTGTTGTAGACACTGCCCTTCAGGGTATCTTGTTTACCATGACACCGGTACCGAAGTCTCGGACAGATATAAATCTTATCTTCCTCAGCTTTTGTTACACCATTTATGATTGGCTATTTTTTTGCTTGATTGTTGAGAGATCGGTTGACATCAAAGCAAGGCTATGGCTTAGACGTGTTTGGGCTTTGGACGATCTTACAAATATATTTGACACATTACGTTAGTTAGACAATTATCGGGTTTAATGTGTATAACCGCGGGTGACGGGAGTAAGGATAGATGGATCCACCCTGAACCTAAACACATCCATCACATTCTGTCAGGGTTCCTCGGTCATACGTAATCGTAGAATACCCATGCCGTCGACATCAGTCACACTGTAGCCCCGTAGACATAGCATACCAATGTTATAGACATCAGTCACACTGTAGCACCGTAGACAGATCATACCAATGTTATAGACATCAGTCACACTGTAGCACCGTAGCATACCAATGTTTTAGGCATATTTAGGTAAAAAAAAGTATTGACATATATACCGCGTTAACAAAGTTGACATATGCTGCTAAATGTCTAAATCTAATTTTATCTGGGTTGGACGTTCTGGCAACAGCTGGGGTCATAAACAGACGGGTGCCTATAGGGAGACACCGCCGGATAGAGTAGGTAGAGACTAGGGAAGACAGAAAGAAGGGATAGAAATTATAAGAAAAGAAGTAGATCTTGAGTGTTGCAATGAGGGGCATCAGATCAATTTTGTTTTCTTCAGTTTCCTCTTAAAAGAAGACACAGATGCGTTGGCATACACAAATACATATATTGTGGACATGTACCTATACAGATACTGTCGACATGTACATATACAGATACTGTCGACATGTACCTATACAGATACTGTCGACATGCCTACATGCAGACCTATGTAAAAGTTATAGGTCAAGGACTGTGTTTGTTACAAATACAATGTATTTTCGACATCAATCTCGGCAATATATTTATACTTATAAAACTGTTAAACCCCAATATCCAATGTGTACTACCTAATACATGCTAGTTTGCAGCCTGGGAAGAGTTTGCCTTGCTCCTATATCTATATGTCAGATAGAGCAATGTCATAGCAATGCCAGTGCGATGATTGGATGAAATGTGCAATGAAGATGGTGTTTAGTGAGATAAATAACCATTTCATCGACATTGCTTCATCAATTGAACACCTCGCATACAAACCTTTCAACGCCGATGCGCAAATGCATGACGACTGCATGGATTCTTAATATAAATTATCGTGGCAATAGCAGAAAGTGTTGATAGCTAGTGGCCAATTTACCACGAGTTAAAAACAAAACAAACGAGAGGCGTGAATTATTCTTGGATCTCTTTCTGACGTCATTATGTTGTTTATACATCATTTAATACAACACGTTCCACGAGCTGCCGATCCTCTTGGATATTCGATTATATAATCACACTGCCTTAAATCAACATCACAGATTCGTTATGATATTACACCCACCAGTATAAAAAGTACGCAATCGTAAAAATGCATTGCTAGCCAAACGATACCAACACGGAGAAGCTAACCATGACGTCACGGACAGTAAGAATGGTGTAACGAAGTTGACATGAGCTGTGGGTCCAGGATAGACGTCAGTTGACCCACGTGGAGCACTGTACATCGTTTGTAGTGCTATATATAGGGTGTCGGTGGTAAAATACGAGCCATGTCCCTCTGTGTTCTCTCGTTCTAATGTCGTATCCAATTACATAATACCATACAAGACTTAACAATTGATTGTAATCTGACGAAAACGCTTAATTTAATACACACATCGCACGAAATCAACGCTAGGGGTATTTGTTCAAAGAAATCAAACTTAGTCTATCGTTCATTCTTTTAAGTTTATTTCTAATGTTATCTTCTCTTTATTTGGGTTTGTAAGTTACACTCTATACGTCATTAGCTACTAGATACACTCTTTGTCGGATTTTACACGTAAAGTGCGCGGGAAGACTATGCCTTTTGTGTTCATGTCTTTGATTGGTCAGATCCTGCATAGCAACTTGTGGCGCGAGACGACCCTTGCTCTCGTTGTCCCTCTGTGTCATTCTCAATGCTCAATTAACACATTGCCTGGTGTTTACCTCCACCTGACGTTTTACACCTGGGAGGGACACACCTGGGGGCGAGTTATAAAGACGGAACTACCCCACTGACTCCTACAGGGCGACTGGTACTAATCACCGGACACCCAAAGGCCACGACCTTCTCTAAAACAATGGCGCTCTAACGTAGCGGAAAGAAATATCAAAGCATTACTGTAGTACATACCCGTCTATATGTGTGTAACACATCGTGTCAAATAGCTATGTATGATGATTTACTACAAGAACGTTAACATAGTTGTGTCTGTGCTGACATACAAGCTCAGGTCATAAACCAAAACATCGAAAAAAGTCAGATTTATCAGGAATATGTGTTGAGACTATTGATATCGTTACAGCTAGGTTTTTCTAGTACGTACCTACTACCGTATCTGGAGACGATATTCGGAAGAACTCTGCATGTACTTTAAAATATATGAATCGACGCCAAAATGATAAAAAAAAACCTGTTGTATACTCTATGTTTCACTAAGCACGCGGACCACGATTCGGCCATGACTTAGCAAATAACGGACAATATCTTACGACACGCAATATCGATATGACTCGTAAATTCATCAATATCGACCTATATGTGAAATTCGATGTGAGTGCGAAATATCAAATTAAAGTTAGAGAAACAAATGCATTTTAAGAGTTGTTTCTATTTTAACGTATAGCAAAGTTATACAGGTTGTTTCTATTTTTAACGCTCAGCACTCTTGATGCTTTGTTTCTATTTTTAACGCTCAGCACTCTTGGTGCTTTGTTTCTATTTGTTATGGAAATTAAGATTTCATGGTTAATTCATTTTTATAACGCACAGTAAACAATTACATTTTGATAATTACGCCGATAATGAATGCACAAAAATGTACCACGCATTCCATCAACATTTAATTTGCAATGAAGGAGACATGTTCCTGTGACAAAGTTTTTTTTTTTTTCTTGACATAATGAATGGCGTTTCTCTGAACTGTGCATCAATGACCTTCCCTCGTGAACTGCTTGTTATATTAAAGTTTTGGTGACATTGTGTGCCACTCCATTCAGTTTCTGAACTGGTTTTATACTCATGTTAAGCTAGGTCAAGGACACTGTAAGCATGGACCGATACGTCACATCAGTCTACCTCTGATGAATGTTTTGATGGTGAAGCACGGACTTTGATTTGAACTTTTGTCAATCATCAAACAAAACAAATGGATCATGTTATTACAAAAAAAACGACTATGATTTATGAATGGCCAACGCTTCAGGAAGATTGATGACGCTTATTGGATGTGGTGTATGGGGTTTTCTCTACATTCATGCCAGTATGAACACTGTTCGGTTTCATCTGTATTGCAAGAAGAGCGCTAGGGCTTCGTGATAAATATCAATATAACCGATTCGCGTTCAAACTGGCATGGGGGTTTATTACAAGACATTATTTTATTTACATTATAAAGTAACAGGTATTACTGGTTTCAGTTTAAGAACTCCATAGTATTTAAAAACTGTGTAAACGCTTTGCTAGTACAACCTTACGTCACCTAAGTGATTGCTTCCTACGATAGTCTCACTTTATTCCAGACGGGAGCTCGAGGAGAAGCTTCAAAATGACAAAGACTCCATTGCGTTTTTAGCCATATGTATGGGTACTTGCAACGGAAGCGGATAGGTCGGGATTTCCTTTGCATGAAGTTTTTTTTCGGTGTGAACATTCTTATCAGCTTTTGATTCTCTTTATACACATAAATGGTACAAGTAATTTGCAGCCATAAACAGGGCATCATTCCATAGATAACTGCTGACATAACCAACATTCTTGTGAAAGATGCCTTGTAATATCAGTGATCTTGTCTTCATTATGACGTAACTGCCAAATTACCAGTAATATGAACAATGTAGCAGCTCATGTCAGTCGATTATCTGTAAATTGTCCGTGTGATGCAAGCGTGCAGCTGCACGGGCAATTACCACGAGGAACTGCTGGATCCGCTCACAACAACGCTCTCGTGACGACTTTACCGATTGCGAGGTCGCAAAGGATCACGGGACAAGATGGTTGTAGGTTTCGTAGCGAGTATCGCGCTAATACTCGGGTATCTTATAGTAGTGGATAGCGAGTGTTAATGAGACATATTCTTTTCTAATCCCTGGTGTAATTCATGTAAAATCCACATATCAATTTAACGGCGGTAGTTGCCGTTTGGTACGCTCTCCAGTTTAAAGTACGAAAGGTTGTAATTAAGACGATGAGTCACGGATATGATCAAACCTATATCAGATGGTCCTACATTTACACTTGTATTCCAGAATTATGAATGGGAACCCATAAAGTTAGTGATTGTCTGAGATGACGTGGAGATAGCAGGTCTGGTGAATGTTTTGTCTGTATAGTAACACGGTCAAGGTACCCGGGGTGCTGCTGGATCAGCAGATCTAGGTAATGGCCCCGTATATTTATCTGGGTTCGGGTTACACGTCTCAATGTTAGGGATATTATCTGTGATAGGGTTACCTCATTCACAGATGTCGTCGGACGAGCGTATTGTCGTTGACCCGGGCACAAGTGTGTATTCTGTCGATGTGTACCTATGATAAATGCTCAGGTAAGAATAAGATTCCCACTGATGGAACAGAATACTATACCTACGTAATAACACAGGAACAGTAATGGAGATAGTCTTATTTGGATAGAAAACTTGATTCTTTTGTCAGACGGAGTGGCAAAGATTTTATTGTTTTCGCACATGAAATACACATTCTTATTTTTCAGTTAAAAATGTTTTCCTGAATTTAAAAAAAAAGAATCGGACCACCGGCGCATTCATTGCTTTCAAGAACGCATCTTTTTAGTCTATCTGTCTTCTTGCTTTGGTCTGCACTTGGTCATGTATTTGAGACACTGCGATACATAATTAAGTTTCACGGTTTACCAGTAAGGGTGTATGTGAGTGTAGGCGGAAGGGACGAGGGGGATAACGTTCAGGAAAAAACCCATGAAGTAATGATTTGTTTTACAATTTTTTTTAAAGGAATAATATATATTCACAAATTAAGTCAGCGGTCTTTTAACATACCATTTAATGAAGGTAGGTTAAGATTGAGATGATACATTGTAATTTGTACGCGTGAGGTCTAGTTGTGAACCCAGTGATTAATGAGAATTTGTGTACACCAGGACACTAGGTGTCATGAATATTCTGTATCGTTCTGTGATATCAACATAAATATTTGATATACAATAGCAAGACAACATGAAAACAGCTAATCCGTCATTTTTAGCCTTTATGTATTTATATGATAAATCCCCTACTCGGGAGTAGTGCATCGGCTCCATTGTTTGGGCCTTGATCGATATTTAATGCAGCGAAGCGGGTCTGACATATTTAATTAGATGATGGTACAATGCGATAGCCTGCTTTACAACTCATTTAACACGTTTTTTACATAATGATCTCAATTAATTATTCGAAACCTAATTTTGCGTAAAAGTTGGTCATGAATGAAGAAAAATGTTGATGCGGCGTGACAAATTTACATCACCATTAGCCGGGTACAGATAAAACATTTGTCTAAGATGTTATGATGGATGGCGGCTGGTCACACACACACAGTACACCCGCTGTCATTGGAGGACCGGGTCGCCTCATTATAACACGCTTTGTCATTGGAGGACTATAGGCCAACAGTAACCTTTGAACCTCGGTTGTCATTGTATGGTAACCTCTGACCCGAGGTTACGTACACAAAAATTAGTCATATTAATTAATTTGTAATGCGATGATGGAAATGAAGACAATCCTTGGTAATATATACAGAATTACGGCCATATCACCGACACGAATACCACATCAACCAGACGCGGTGTCCAATGGTGACAGGGTTTTACACGTACAGGTTCACTGCCGTCCACTAAACTACAGATTAAAGGAATTACACGTGATGTATGTTTTCCTCGTTGTAATAAATTATGTGGCGATTGGTACTTATACCTATATCTGTATATGTTTACCGGACTATAAATCATGCTGATGATGTAGAAGTCAGTGTTTGTCCTCATAACAAACGTACCAGTGATATAGGGGGTCACAAGTACGAACTTCCCTTATCAGGTTTCATTCTTCTTCTGAACCTAGCAGAGATACAATAACGACAAATGATACACACTGTAAAAACAATAGCATGACGTCATGCTAGTAAAACTGGACATAAAAAGCGAGGTCAACCTACAACGTTCAAAAATCAGGTATCTGTAGTCCGAAAATAAAACC
>JAUMHH010168684.1:0-16512 GCA_032359455.1 Chlamys rubida | reverse complement strand
AAGTTACTAAAATCAAAGACTCTATTCCATTTCTTCTGTCCTGATGGAACAATGTTATTTTTTACCAGGATACTATAAAAATGTTTGGAACCTTTAGACTTTTTAAAGAATGGTTCTAAGTGTACAGGAATAAAGGGACATAACAATTTTAATTTAGGAAAATCTGGATTAGAGTTGAAATGTTTTACTGCAGAAAGAACACTGTGATATTGGAGAAAATTAGTCTGTATTTGATAAATTTGAGTGAATTCTTGAACTGTGTAAAAGGAACCAGAATTATAGTCTTTTATCAGGTCATTTATATTAATAACTCCTTTTTTATACCAATCTTTAATGAAAATTGACCTTCTATCAATAGTAATTTTGTCATTATACCATAAGGGGGTCTTCAAGTATACCTCATTTTTATTAATATTTATTTCATTTGCATGATACAAGTTTTTACAAGCTTTCAAAACATCAGTCCAGAACTTGTTTTTACATTTATTTTCACATAGCTTTATATAATCTGAACCACACTTTGCCAACATGTCTATGTTAACATATGTTTTAAAAAGTGCTTGCCATTTAGATGTACATTGAAATAATCTTCTAATCCAACCTAATTTGAGTGAGTCTATAAAACTTTTGATGTTGATCATGTTTAATCCACCATTAATGTAGTCTTGAATAACAACTTCTCTTTTTACTTTATCCACTTTACTGTTCCATAAAAATTCATAAAGTATAGAATTCAGTTTACAAAGAAACTTTTCCTCTGGGTTTGGCAGTGAGATAAATAAATGATTAAATTGTGAAACCAAAATTGATTTTATTATGTTTATTTTACCAATTGGTGTTAATATTCTCCTTTTCCATGATCTGATAAGTGATTTAAGTTTTGTAAGTTTTTTATCAAAGTTCAGTTTAGGCATCTCATGTAAATGAAAATAATGATGATTGTGGTAAGCTTTCTATCTAATGCATGCAAATGATGTTGTTATATCAATTCAATAAGTGACAGGATGAGTATTTTTGAGGCCCTTTTTTGGAAGTTTCACCTCCTTATTTCAAAGATGTCCTATTGTATAACATGCCCCAAAACTAAGGCAAACGTATGACCGAAAATGGGTGTTTGGAGTTCCAGAAAGGTTAGGGTCAATCAAATATTGAATTTGATGTTTTCAAAATGAGCTAAAACCACCAAAATAATACCATTTCTGTCCCCACAATATATAGAGGTATGGCACACCATCATCGTGGTCCGTACGTCGTCCGTCCTTAAACAATTCTTGACAGTGAAGGTTTGTTATGGCTATTACTCAGGAAGTACTGGAGATATCTTGCTTAAATCTTTAATGTAGGTTCCCATTGGTATGAAGTTATGCATATCTTCTTATGATCGGATAAACAAATCTTTGATTTAGACAGTTAAGGTTTGTTAGTGCTATTTCCCAGGAAGTACTGGAGGGTTCTTTCTCAAATTCTATATGCAGGGATCTTTTTCATATTTGATATGTAGGTTCCCCTTGATCCCTCGTTGTGCATGCTATATTTTGAGACTGATCATAAAAACAAAAAGGCTAAAGGAAGAACTAATCAGATCTTTCTCATATTGCAATTAGCGATTATATTTCTTTCACATTAAGTACTGTACTAGTAAATATGTGAAATGACAAACTCACTTTGAAGGTTGTCTTTAATACACAGCAGTATTAAGTTTAGATCAAAAGTTATCTCAAGGTGCATTTACTGTTAACATGACTCGATATTTTGTTTATGTCTAGGCTTTAACTTCCTGCCCGAGTACAACAATGGAGCAATGCTAACAGTCGCAGGTGTCAACGACCTTGGTTCTACACAAACTGTGGTAAAGTTTGGAAGTAAAACAGACGTGACGAGGGGAGCGTTAAGTGTGTTTGGTGTTGACGTGAGGCCATTATCGACTGCACTAGGTTTGCCGAGTGGGGTGGGTGATGTAGAAATGATAAATCAATATCAGGTTTTTGGAATTCATCCGAGTGCAAACTTTTTTGAAAAAGGGGACTCAGGTTCTGGAGTGTTTTGTAAGGACCTTAACGGGGTTTTACACTGTATCGGAATGGCAATCGGCAGCGTCACTATTTGTGATTACCACTACAGAGCAGGAGTTGTGACGCCAATCGAGGCAGTGTTGCAAGCACTTGGTCCAAATCTCACCCTAGCTACCTTTCCATGAGTGAAACGTACCATAAATTAGTGCCACAAAGATAGCCTATATGGTAAGGAAGAATTCCAATTCACAGTTGTTTTCCTCTTGGGTACCTCCTTATATATTGGAAATCGAGCTAAATATGTGATTATTTGTTTTCTTTACAGTTTCTTCGCTTAGCATCGTATTTATCTTTCATTTTAATATTGATCCTGAGTAGGACTATTCAAGTAAAGTGTAAGATCAGCAGTATGCAAGAGCCGTGTTGAGACCGGAAACTTTGTGGGTTTTTTTTCTGTTGGCTATCAAAACTCAAATTCCGAAGTGAATGTGATTCTATTAAATTATATTGTCAATGGTGATGATGAATTCGAACTTTATGGGACTTTATCGTATGTGTGTGACTTTGTTGAGCAATTGAAATTTTAATAGGGAATGTGTATATCTAAAGCCCCTTAAGAATGTTTGATATACTTTGAAAGCTTTTTATTTATAAAACAGTGTTGAATATAGCAAACACATTTATTACAGTGTCAACACATTTGTATCCATTTTTCAAAGGCATTTATACTTTGTGAACAATTATATTCAAATTAATTTGAAAACAGACAAAAACAAAAAAACAAATGGATAGTTTACCAAACTGATTGACAGTATAAAACCAAAATGTGGGCTCAAGTGATGAAGCAAGCATATATTTTTTTATTGATTATTATTCCTTCCTGTAATAATTGTTGCTGTAATATGTACCTTTTATTAATAGAATGACAGCTGTATGTGTTGTTAAATTTCATATACAGCGCTTATATACATTTGGCATGGTCAGACAACATGTAGCATTTCTTGTAAAAATGTGAATTGTGTTGCAGTAGTTCGGGATAAAATGCTTTCAGATGCAATTCATAGGCCCACTACATTATAGGAAAATGACATGAACCTGTTATCAAATGGGTTTTAATAATGCCTTTGAACCTCATCTAAAAGCTGTTTAATAGTCCCTGGACATAAAACAGTTTTTTGTCATTATGTACTTACCTTAGATCATAGTCTGTATTGTAATAATCATAACAGAACATTTAAAACATAACAATATGTTTTATCATCATTATTAGTGACGGCGTTTATTAATGACGTCATATCGCGGGGGTATATCCGTTAAAAACGAAATTGAATGATGCAGTCGCCAAGGGAAACCTAGTCGCTATCTAGTTATTTGTTGATTTGCTAGCAACATTTCATTTTGGACGAAATGGGAAACGGACGCATCGGACAGTGAGGTAGTGACATGTGGTATGGTCAAAGACATTGTTCATTGTTGAAAATATAATTTCATTGCCGCATACTAGGGTATTGCAACTATAATATAAATGAACAAATACTTTTACATTTATTTGTTATTGGTCTACGTAGTGATTTTGCAGTACGATTGTAAAAATTACTTAAACAACAAGTGGTGGAATGAAGTATATTCCATAGCATTGAATTAATTCAAGTACGAAATTTTAATTTTCAATATCTCCTTGTTTTGAAATGTTACATCTCCATTTATCAAATACATCGTAAAAAATCATAGTATCAGTATTGCATCACATTGTCCAAGAATACTTGTACACCCTAATGTAAATGTGGTTTAACAAAAGTTGAATGTTTCTTCATTTATCAAGCACATATTTTCAGACACAGTGTCCATTCAAACTGTACTAACTCTTGTTCAAGTGTTTCTTATGTTCAATACGGTTATTAATCAAATGTAAATACATCAATGATGTCGAATAGTTGGGGAGAACGAGAAAGGTAATGTTTTGGCAAATATCGTGAAAGTGGAATGATTTTTTAAATCAAGTCAATCGACCTGTCAACCAATGCAATTTAGCTAGTCAACAAGCATAGTTGAATAATTCTTCTTTTGTATTAAGCCAGTGAAATATATGGAGTTGTTTGTCTTCGAGGGTTATTTATACCATTATGTTGGCGTTTATTTGACATGTTTATGGAACATCAAGCGAAATGTTTCCCTAATAATTATAGCTAAAGCACACTGATAATTATTGTGTTAACTGTCATGTTGTGTTTGTAATTAAGTATTGTATCTAAGAGGTCAAATAAGCCTTATTCTCCCCTTTAGGATGTTTGTTGTACATCAGGTGAAATATAAGTTTCGCAACAAAAGAAAGATTGGACAGTTAGTCGTTATTCAAAATACCAAATTACTTTGTAACTTGTTTTATGGAAACCAGTGCAGCTTCGGGGAAAGAAAATGCCTGATGTATCTCACTGCACGATCGAAAGAAGCGACTAATGTTGATCCCCTTGCATGAAGGAAGGGTGGTATCTTCCCTGCCTTCTATTAAGGGGACATTGAAGAAGTAAAGAATATACCTGCTGTATCCCACTGCATGTGTATCGTAAAAGGCGACTATTGTTGGTCCCCTGCAAAATCAGGGGTTTTCTTCCATGTCTTCTTCGAAAGAGACATGGAAGAGAGCAATCATAATTTGGTGCCGCCCATTGCAACACCTGGACTATTTTTTTCGTTTTCTATCGCTCCTGTCTTCTTTCAGTTTTATTACCCTGGCTGTTGCAAGGACGTTACAAACAAACAAACCATTTTTCTTGGAAGGAAAGTAAAGAGAGAAATACAAATTAACTGTCCAACTTTGCCCTGTCTAGTTCGCTCTAAGCCCAACAAACAATCGACATGGGACTCCTGCCCCAACATTTGTGTTACTTAACAGAGTTCTTCTCGTTGCTGGTGGTACCTGGAACACTTTTAAGTTTTTTACTTAGCATGTTAGGTTACGCTAATATATATTTCATTGATGGTTTGTTTGTGGATACAGCAATATAATTTTCGTCTTTCGAAAACATAGTTTTGCACTTTTTGTAATAATTTGTATGTTACTCAAAGTCATGATTAAAATGAGATGTTAAGTTTTCACTATAGAATCTAATATATTTTCTACTTCAATTTCGCGGTTGTGTTTAATATGCTTTGCACTGTGAAATCTTGGTTTGCCGTTTTTGACGATTTTCTAAAAACGAATTTGCTTGTGTAAGATGTTTTCCATTTTTGTTTAAATAATAAATTAAAAACATGTTTTTTTTTATTAAATATTTTGTACAAAATGGCTCCAGCTCAATATGTAGCGCTTTTGTAAACAGCAGTTCCATTATTTACTAATAAATAATCAGCATGTGTAGTTTTATGTAGCTGTTACATGAACAAGGATGCTAACACCTTTCCTTAATTTGTTCTGAGGACTAGGAACAAAGCTTGATCATCGGAAACTATATATGTTTCCAATACACCTACTTCTTTAAAGGGATTTTGTCTTTATCCCCGATTATCACTCAAAATGTTTAGATTCATATGCTTTTTAGTCAGTTATAAGTTTTTCACATAAGTGATTTTTAAAGGTCAACAATTTCCAACCTCTTGCAGCTTGTATTACTAGAGCCAGTTTAGTTTCAAATGATGTCACTATTTACCACGTGAAGGACGTCAATGCACGTCTGATAGTGGCTATCATATGCCTACAATTTGTACCAAGTTTTCTTGTTATATATCAATAGAGGTTAATGCACCTTTGATCTATGTTATATACAACTAACATAATATTTGATAATTGAAACTATAAGCTTTTGTTGTGACAATCTTTTACTCATCATTAATAATGAAAAAATCGTTGAACACGTTTTGTTGTTATTTTCTTTAAATATAATCTATTGTACCAAAACGAGTTTCATTCTCAGGATGTGCTCTTTCTGGTGTCCTATGTTTGGTAAGTGTTCTTATAAAATGTAGACGAGTGCGAATGACTTTACTGCTATATTAAAAGTGTTTTACAGAGGATATTCGACGAACCTTGTTTAACTCTTTTGTTAGCTTACAAGGCCTGATTGGCTATATCTGCCCCATCTTTTCTTTTTACATACTAGCAGACAAGAAAAACGGTTGAGAGTTTTTTCCGATGAGATGGTTTGCCTATCATCTGCTACCCAACTTTTGGTATATGTTATAGCTAAAAAAGACTATTTTCTTCTACAAAGAAGGAACATACTTGAAAATTTTGAACTTTATTTTGAATAAGGTTGTCAACATTCTCTGCAGAAAGACAAACATGGATTCATGTGGTGAAATTGAGAACAACTTTAAAAATAATTTCACTTTCCGACCGAAGAAGATATTTTGATTCAATTTGCTCAGA
The DNA here is from genome assembly GCA_032359455.1 of Chlamys rubida. Lineage (NCBI taxonomy): Eukaryota > Metazoa > Mollusca > Bivalvia > Pectinida > Pectinidae > Chlamys > Chlamys rubida. The sequence goes on along the minus strand of JAUMHH010168684.1, from coordinate 10,134 downwards.
AGGATATTTGGTGCCACGGTGAATCAATATACTTTGTGTCGATTGAGAGTATGGCCCACTTGGACAGAACGGTAGGGCTTAATAGAAGAAATAAATGCAGCTCTTAAAACTGCCTCTGTACGAAATTAAACAGGATTCAACTAATTAAATGAAACAAGATTGTGCCAAGAGATCTAACGTTGTAAAGAAAGAGAGTGTAGTTCACAGGAGGCAAAACGGTTTGGACAGATAGTGCAAATAGAGATCAATGTTTAACATATTTCTCCTTCGACACCAATGGAGCAATGGAGAGATAATTACCATATTTAATGTTGGGATTTGATATTGTGCGGCAAATATGTGGTCGTCCCCTTAAGCACAGTGACGGAGTCAAAAGAACGGGGCCGTGTTGAGGAGTCTCAACATTTTTAATTAACGGAGGTTGTCGCTCCCGACCGGCAGTCGACCGGCAGAAGGACAAGGCTTAAAACAGAATTTTGGTAATAGAAGTGAATCAAACTCATCATTAAGGTATCATTACCACGGGTACTCATTGTTTTCTAAACTGAGGTTGTATCTTCAACGCTGAAATTTGTAACTAGAGCTGTGCCGATAGGATTTTGTGTTATATAAACGGTGTTTATCACTCGAGTCTAAAACACGAAATTATAATCAACTCTTCGAAATCCTTCTCCTTCTCACAACCTTACCACATCTGCCCTTCTTCATCCTTGGGCTTAAAAGTTGGAATATGGGCAAATTATTCATATTATTGCTCCACATCAGGCAAAGGAACAAACTTGAATATACTGAATTGCATTCGTTTTTAGAGTAGTCTAAAAAGGTATAAAATGAAAATAAGACACAAATATGTTTTTCTTGAATCCAAATATCTGCATGTTAAGTGTATGGTTTTATCTGCACACAAAGCGTTCTATAACTGAATCTTTACCTGAAAACACTATTATATTACCGGGTCGCTGAGAGAACAAACCAGACTCGCTCGATAAGAAAACCTTCTATACATGCTTTAGTTTTGTTTAGAACAAAATGTATCTTCAGGGTCGAAATGTCGTCGATTTTTTGTCTTTCGCCGAAAACGTTACTTACGCAGCGGTGTCTTCGGCAATATATTTCAGTGAGGTAGCACTATAAAGTCGGCATCAGTTCCGCGCTATCGCAAGGAGACAAACAAGAATATATCGCAGCCTCCCAAAACACACACGCATACACTACACGCATGCATCTTGCACACATGGGAGGCACGTCCTTAAATGACCATAGCTGTTGATAGGACGTTAAACAATACCAAACCAAACCACGCAGCGGTGACCAAGATTAACTTGTGGAATAACATTACAAATCAATAACTCGTGCCTTAAAATTCATGACTTAGTATGATCATTGCGATCACTCACCACAAAACGTTCAGAACATACTCGGTATTAAAGAGAAGTGAACTTTCGATTTCAATATCAGAGTGGAATATGTTTACCTGTGCGCTACGGTGCATTTCGTTGTCATGCTAAATAATTTGCAAAGTTATTTCAACATTGGTATGTAGATTTGCACGTCTACGTATATATATTTCATTATTAATTATTAGTTATATTTCCGTTCAAATCTACCAAGAAAACACCTAACATAAATATGTTTAGGGTCAAAACTGAAAACAAATAGTTTTGGCATTGCTGATGGCAATCGCAAAATACTGCAAAAAAAAAACCACTGCGTAAAAAATGCAAGTAGCAAAAGTAATATTTAATCGTGAGAATGACCGACTGGGCAATGGAGCACTTCGTTCTAAAGGAACATTGTTTTTAATCTGCTAATCGATTCTTCAAGCTGGTTCTCATTATAAAAGGAACACTTAAATGATTTTTCCAAATATCAAAGAGAAAGGTTAAGATTTCGGTTTAAGGATTTGTGCTACGTGTTACTTTCCCTAACAATTTGTTACAAGTTAAAGTCAATGATAATATACACTTTAAGAATACCGCAGGCACCTTAAAATCAAATCAGCGACATTATTTATTTATATGATATAGGTAATTTAACTTTTTATAATGCCAGCTTGACCTTTGTAAAGGAGAAGGATCATATCGCATGTCAACCCTTGTAACAGATGGCGGGACAATGTAAATCGAGATCTAGGATAATTCTGCAAACAAAATCCTTTTTTCTTTCTTTTTTTGTGTAAGTAAAATTCATTACAAAAAAGAAATAGATTTCATCACTACAACTTCAAATCCATATAATATCTGCAAGCTGGTATTGGAAATTGTTAAAAATGATACATTATACACTTAATTTACAAGTAGGAGGATAATGGAAATAACAATTTCGACAGCGAAGACGTACACTGTACATGTTATCGTTATTCACGTTATCTGGTAAACGTGGTATTCAAACTGGTGTTTGATGTCTGACATTAAATAATGCAGGATGTTCGTCGAAAATCTTAAGCTTCTTGGTACTTTACATTTCTATAACCACGATGTTCTTTCAGATTGCACCTTTAGATAATCAATAAACAGAAGTGCTTTCCTTGTCGGGCTACAAAACACGTTGTGTGTAATACTTACAATTGTATGTTATGGGATAAGCTGCAGTCATTTCATTTGCGTCTGAAGTAAAGATATGTTGTACATTTTTCAGTGTGCATTTACTGTTGCTTAAGCAAATAGCGAGGATATGTAGTCGAGAAAGGCTGCGGCCTTAGACTCGATCAACTTGGTCTCATGACTATTATCGATACATTCTTATTTCAAAATTCTGATGGAAATGAAATGCAATTTGACGTGCTTGATTGCTATCCTGCTAATTCCATCATTTAGTGTCGTTGTTAGCCTACGTAATTTCCAGTTTTTGATAGGTGATATTACGACCGATCACATGATCAGAATCATGAAGCAGGAATCGCTTATCTACTGAAATGTTTAGCTTCATTTCATCAGTATTTTATTTTTAAGAAATTTACCCTTTGAGACGTTTCCTTATTTTTTACTAAAGGTTTGAATCTGGCTTTGGACGTTGGCCTTGTGATATATTGTCGTTATTTTTATTAGTTTAGATGATATTCTTTTCGAAAGTTCATTATCAATATAAAAGTCAAAGTAAGTCGTGAGTCAAATTTTACCTATTCGTCGACGGTGTTTCTACCTAGTTTTTTTCTAAACATTAATAAAAGTTAAAATAACATTATTGTAACAATAAATTTGTAATGTCAATATGACATAAAGTGAGTAATACCTGGATGTAATGTTCAAAGTTTACGTTATTTCAGCGTTAATTCAACGTTTAAATAACGTTTGAATAACGTTATAATAACTGTAGGTATACGACAATAATTTGACGTTTATGTCACGTTTACAACATTTTAACGTTGTATTATAACGTTTAATTAACGTCAAACAAACACAGTGTCTAATTCTTTTTTTAGAATTTATTTTGTTTGTGTCATTATTTAATTCTGATAATCATTTTTCATATTAACAATGATTTTTTATATATAATTATAACAACCCCCATTTCTTTGAAATTATGTGTGTAGTGACAGTACCATAATTATGTACATGTAGCTTTGCCATCTGAAGTAAATGTTCGTTTCGTACATTTTAAAGAGTTTTTCCCTTTTACATAATAAAATGACAAAATTGTGTCCGGCTATGCAGTTGCTCATTTGTATACATATTTCTTTGCATTCGTTTGTGTATATGTAGATGTGCACCCTAAAAAATGTATTTCGGACCTTTTTAGAGAGTGGTGTGCCGTAACGTAAAAATATGACAAAACATGACCGGCTAAGCATTTGCTCATTTTTCAATAGATGTGGAAATAATGTGGTAGGTGGGGATGGTTCTTGAACACTAGTCGGCTTGTGGTATTGAAGTATGAATAACATCGCACTTCAAATTAAAAAAATGTATTGAACGATGAAACACATATGTTGCCCATAGTGTTGAGTCAAATGCAGTGACGGCAATTTTTGCAAAAAAAGTATTACTTAATACAAATTTAAGTAGATTTACATAAAATGAATAACAAATACAGCACAGGACATCTCTAACGTATGGTCACTGATACCTCACCAAAGATGCTGTAGTTGAGCAACTGTCGCATCAAAGGTGTTAGCTGATGTCAATTAACAATGTACATAATTTGAAATTGATTAACGTAGATATATATATATCTATAAAGTTTAAATGTTTCACAATTATTACACAGAATAAAGATTAACTGGTTTTGTTTCACAGTTTTAATGTGCTGCTGGGGATGAACAATCTACCTGCGCCTCAAGCTTTAGCTCAAGTGACCTATTGATATCCGTCATCGTCCGTCTTCGTCCGTCGTGCAGAAATATAATATGGCCGCCACGGCCGCCATTTTGAAAAAAAATATTTCAAACTAAAAGTCAAGTCCTGCTGTGCCGATTAGACTGAAACTTGGTAGGAATGATCGACTCATGGTCCTGACTAAGTGTTGTTATTTTTCGGGTCGATCAAAAATCCAAAACGGCCACCATTTTGAAAAACTATTTCAAACTTAAAGTCAAGTTCTACTGGGTCGATTTAACTAAAACTTGTTTGGAATGATCGACTCCTGGTCCTGACAAAGTGGTTATGTTATTTTCAGGTCGATCAGAAATCCAATATGGCCGCCATTTTGAAAATAACTATTTCAAACTTAAAGTCAAGTTCTACTGGGCCGATTTAACTGAAACCTGATAGGAATGACCGACTCATGGTCCTGACAAAGTGTTGTTTGCGAGTCGATCAGAAATCAGATTTGGCTGCCACGGCCGTTATTTTGAAAATAACTATTTCTAACTTAAAATCAAGTTCTAATAGGTCGGTTTAACTGACAAACTTAAGTTAACGTTATACTTAACTATTTTTTACTCAAATTGGTACATAATGATATTTCAACAACAAAAATAAGATTGTAGGACACAGGTGACCGTTAACGCCCGTAAGCCTCTTGTTATGAAAGGTATTGTTTTGAGCCACCGACAGTTGTTTATCTAAGCACTGACATGCTATACTGTATAACATAAGAAATATTGTTCTACAAATTGAAGAAGTAGTTGGCAGACGACTTGATATCAGTGGTCTTTTATTGCACCACTGGTGGCGTAATTGTCCTTATTGTTTGAAACAAAGAAAACCTAATATAAGGTCTCAAAAATATCAAACCGGACTTCAACGATAACACCAAAATAGAAACCATGGCAACACAAATGGAAATGGAAAGAAATGAGAAAAAGTACTATCGAAACTGTTGCTCAGGAACCTAAGTGATGGGTCGTCGATTGGGGCAGGGGATAGGGCACTTGCCTTTCACCAAGGCGACCGGGGTTCGATTCCTCGATCGGACGTGAAAGGTATGAGGTCACCTGCCCGACCACGTGGATTTTCGCCGGGTACTCTGGTTTCCTCCCATACTAAGCCCCAACCCCACATCCGGGCCAACGAGAGTGATTAATATAAGCTGAAATAACTTGTTTCATAATTGTTGTAAAATTAAAAATGTTTATATTGATATAAATATTTATATTTAACCTAGGCGATCAATGCACACCATCAAGGGCCTGCCATAAAATCACCTACCAAACGCAGAGAATTGGGTAGAGTATCATTGATCTAGGATTATTCGTTAAACAACGTATTTTATAAAACAAAATAGGTGTGCGACTTTTTGTAGTAGTAGTACTGTCATATACTATGGCTAAGTCTGTCTTATTTCTCTCCGTTTTCGCAAGGTACATTAAACATCGATGAGATGCATTGCTGTTGTGATACTGGAATGAGTAAGCAAGGTCAACTGGTCTACGGGTGGAACCTTCAATAACGATAAATCCCGCCCAGTATGGACGAGTAAACACTGACAACATTTTTAATAGAATAGTTCTTCTGCACTAGTCTGTAATGATCGTGGGCATATCACATAACTACAATGTGTTGTTCACAAATACCTATGATGCTGTCTGACAATAAACGCGAGCAAACTGTTGCATAATGTATCTTGCTTATTATTGGAGGGTATCTGATCAATAGGAATAATGCAGCTACAATGACTTAAAGTTTTTGTCGAACATCAGTCAAGAAAGGAACGTAACTTCTTAATATTTCTATTTGAATGTAAGACTTTCTATAGTAGTGACCATGTCTGTGCTGTCGATAAAGATGTGTGTAGTTTTTTGTGTCTTTTTCGTACTCGGAACTATATTATGCGTCCTTTTCAATTTAACAACAGATACTAAAACTTTAAAACATGTCCAACAATATCAACAAGCAGATGATTTCAAGTTTTCAGGATCCGGAAAGCATGACATAAAAGCCACCAATAAGGATGGTTTATCATCAGATTGTCGTGCAAGGAATTTAACATATATAACCAAAACATCCGATTTTGCCGTGGTTGCTTTGTTGAGTTATCCAGGATCTGGGAACACCTGGACTCGTCATCTATTGCAACAACTTACAGGTGAGAGAATACGTAAAATAAATATTACAAAATGAATGTATATTCGATGACATATTTAACCTTAGAATTTATACCTATTTTGTTATTTTCAAACAATGAGAAAAAAAATAGTAAATCTCACATTGATAAATAAATAAAAGAGATGAGGAAACAAATCACAGTCGTTAAGTATAAATCATTATCAGAACAAATGTATTATCAATTACTTCCCTTGTTAATTGATAATACCATTTTGTTTATCCCACTACCTTTAAAATTGCATTGAAAATACATAACACGAATTTTAGACGTAGAAAATGACATCTGATACAACCACACTTATTTCCTTCACTAGACATAAACATCGTTCTCAAACACCTAAATAAATCACCTGTAACCTAAATAGAAATATGATTTGCACTCAGGACTTCTTCTCTTTGGTATCAGTCAAAACACAGCACGTTCATAGTACACATAACACAGCACAGTACGTACATAGTACACAAAACAGTACATACAGAGTACACATATCACAGTACGTACATAGTATACATAACACAGTACGTACATAGTACACATAACACAGCACAGTACGTACATAGTACACAAAACAGTACATACAGATTACACATAGCACAGTACGTACAGATTACACATAACACAGTACGTACAAAGTACACATATCACAGCACGTACATAGTACACATATCACAATACGTACATAGTACACATAACACAGTACGTACATAGTACACAGCACAGTAGGTACAGAGTACACATAACACAGTACGTAAATAGTACATATAACACAGCACAGTACGTACATAGTACACATAACAGTACATACAGATTACACATATCACAGTACGTACAGAGTACACAACACAGTAGGTACATATTACACATAACACAGTACGTACAGATTACACATATCACAGTACGTACATAGTCCAAATAACACAGTACATAGTACACATAACACAGTACATACTGATTACACATATCGAAGTACGTACATAGTACACATATCACAGTACATAGTACACATAACACAGTACATACAGATTACACATATCACAGTACGCACATAGTACACATAACACAGTACATACAGATTACACATAACACAGTACGTACATAGTACACATATCACAGTACGTACATCGTACACATAACACAGTACGTACATAGTACACAGCACAGTAGGTACATAGTACACATAACACAGTACGTACATAGTACACAGCAAAGTACGTACATAGTACACATAACACAGCACAGTACGTACATAGTACACATAGCACAGTACGTACAGAGTACACATATCACAGTACATATATAGTACACATAACACAGTACGTCCATAGTACACAACAGAGTACGTACATAGTAAACAACACAGTACGTACATAATACACAGCACAGTACATACAGAGTACAGATAACATAGTATGTACATATTACTCATAACACAGTACGTGCAGAATACACATAACACAGTACGTACATAGTACACAACACAGTACATACAGAGTACACATATCACAGTACGTACATAGTACACATAACACAGTACGTACAGATTACACATAGCACAGTACGTACATAGTACACATAACACAGAACGTACACATAACACAACACAGTGTGTACATAGTACACATATCACAGTACGTACAGAGTACACATAACACAGTACGTACATAGCACACAACACAGTACATACAGAGAACACATATCACAGTACGTGCATAGTACACATAACACATTACAGTACGTACATAGTACGTACAAATAACACAATACGTACATAGTACACAACACAGTACGTACAGAGTACACATAACACAGTACGTACATAGTACATATACATCAGCACAGTACGTACATAGTACACATTACACAGTTCGTACATACTACACAGCACATTACGTTCAGAGTACACATAACACAGCACGTACATAGTACACAACACAGTGTGTACATAGTTCACATAACACAGCACGTACATAGTACATAGCAAAGTACGTGCATAGTACACTAAACACAGTACGTACATAGTACACAACACAGTACATACATAGTACACAACACAGTACGTACATAGTACACAGCACAGTACGTACAGCGTACAGATAACATAGTACGTACATAGTACACAACACAGTACGTACAGAGTACAGATAACATAGTACGTACATAGTACACAACACAGTACGTACAGAGTACAGATAACATAGTACGTACATATTACTCATAACACAGTACGTGCAGAGTACACATACCACAGTACCTACAGAGTAAACATAACAAAATATGTACAGAGTAAACATAACAAAATATGTACAGAGTACATTTACCACAGTACGTACATAGTATACAGCACATTACGTACAGAGTACACATAACACAGTACGTGTATAGTACACATAACACAGTACGTACATATTACCTATAACACAGTACGTACAGAGTACACATATCACAGTACGTACATAGTACACATAACACAGTAGGTACAAAGTACACATAGCACAGCACGTACATAGTACACATAACACAGTACGTACAGAGTACACATAACACAGTAGGTACATAGTACACATATCACAGTACGTACATAGTACACATATCACAGTACGTACATAGTACACATAACACAGTACGTACACAATACACAGCACAGTACGTATATAGTACACATAACACAGTACGTACATAGAACACAGCACAATACGTACATAGTACACAGCACAGTAGGTACAGAGTACACATAACACAGTACGTACCTAGTACACATAACACAGTACGTACAGAATACACATATCACAGTACGTACATAGTACAAATAACACAGTACATACAGATTACACATATCACAGTACGTACAGATTACACATAACACAGTACGTACATAGCACACAACACAGTTCGTACATAGTACACATTACACAGTTCGTACATAGTACACAACACAGTGTGTACATAGATCACATAACACAGCACGTACATAGTACACAGTACCTACAGAGTCAACATAACAAAGTATGTACAGAGTAAAAATAACAAAATATGTACGGAGTACATTTACCCCAGTACGTACATAATACACAGCACAGTACATACAGAGTACAGATAACATAGTACGTACATATTACTCATAACACAGTACGTGCATAATACACATAACACAGTACGTACATAGTACACAACACAGTACATACAGAGAACACATATCACAGTACGTACATAGTACACAGCACAGTACGTTCAGAGTACACATAACACAGTACGTACATAGTACACAACACAGTACGTACATAGTACACAAAACACAGTACGTACATAGTACACAACACAGTACCTACATACATGTAGTACACATAACACAGTACGTACATAGTACATAACATAGTACGTACATAATACACAACACAGTACGTGCATAGCACAAAAAACACAGTACGTACCTAGTAAACAACACAGTTCGTACATAGTACACAGCACAGTACATACAGAGTACAGATAACATAGTACGTACATATTACTCATAACACAGTACGTTCAGAGTACACATATCACAGTACGTACATAGTACACAGCACAGTACGTTCAGAGTACACATATCACAGTACGTACATAGTACACATAACACAGTACGTACAGATTACACATAGCACAGTACGTACA
>JAUMHH010168673.1:0-16518 GCA_032359455.1 Chlamys rubida | reverse complement strand
ACAACAGTTATGTAACTAGACTTACATTATCATGTATCAATTAATATTTATCAACTTTGTTGTCGCTGAAGTTGTCTTAATGTGGAAGGAACCGCGAGAACAAGTAAAAACCTCGTGATCGGGCAGGTGACCACATACCATTTCACGCCCAAAAAGGAAATCTAATTTCGGCTTTCCAGTTGAAAGACGAAAACTTTATCCCCTGCGCCATCCAACCATCCCTCAAATCGTTCAGAAATTGCTCCCGAATTTTATATCACAAACTACGACAGTAACCATGAAAGATTGCATATAGCTTTCCTTAATCCATGCAGAAATTTGTTCAATGAAAGATCCCCAAACAACTCAAATAGTACAAGTACAAAATAGAATCAACAAAAAAATCAAACTTGCTGCAATATCAAAAAATTGCTTCCTGGTCACGATATTTGTATAGTAGAAAATACTAGGTTTTTATATGGTTAATGAAATTTATGCTCGGGGGTCGCGTTGGCCGAAAAAATAAGGTGTTTGAACGTCATCGACCACTTTCTACCTTTCTACCTCTTGGTCTCGGGTTCGGGCCCTTCATGCGACAGTCGTCAGGTACTGGGCCTAGGTCGATGGGTTTTTTCCGGATACTCCGATTTTCTTCCACCGCCAAAACCTGGATCGTCCTTAAATGACCGTAGCTGTTAAAAGGACGTAAAACTCCAACAAACCGAACCAATATTTCCGCTTGTCATATTGATAAGCTATCACGTGTTTGCTACCAGGTATATGACCCGAGAATAAGAGAAATTATAACTGTAAATAGCCTGCCTCACGTAAAGACCAGTTTCAAGTGCTGTTACACAGTTGTTCCATTTTGGTATTCTCCTAATTTTTTTAGAAAGTTATGTATAGCAATATCAAGTTTAATGATATCTTAATTATCGTTGTAATTAAGATAAATGGGAAAATTGTCTTTTTAGTGATCGTGATAAAATTCTACATGTATTAATGCAACAATAGTATGCATCGATGTAACATACTTTTATGTTTTACAAATAAAACAACACGCGGTATATAATAAATGAATATCCTATTATCAGTATGTTGAAATTTTATGGTAATATATTTTACAAAGATCAAATTAATGCTATCGATGTTACAACTATGAAATTGATCACGTTTACTTAACCGAAGCGATATTGGTAGTAATACGATTTAAACTATTTTATCTATACTAACTCGACTTCTTGATCAATACATGTTTTTTTACGGCTTATCCTCTAAATCACTATGCTGAAAAAGAATGCTGTTGAAAGGATTATAGTCCATTTGAAATGAATAAATACATAAATCAATCATACGATATTTTTTTATTTACGAATCAAACACATAATAAACAATTACAAATATAACAATACAATAGTACGTGTACAATATTTATACAAAATGTGTTCAGTCATGAATGGCTTACTCGACACATTACAAGTTAATATAAGTCTGCATTGTCCTTGTGTATTTGTAAAAATATCATTGCAATATACAAATTCTATGATGTTCCATATTAACTTTGGATATAACACACACGTGTTATAGGGCAGTCACTACCCACACGTTTGTATCCAACCACAGACCAAAGGATTTAAAGTAGGTACAATTTCCTTAAATGTTAGCAATACATTAAGAAAACGTTATGGTAAGAATATTACTGTCTAATTTCACATAAGATATAGCTGATTTGAAAAATAAAACATTGAAAATTGGTCTTATTTACTCATAATATCAAAATCTCTGCAAATGCAAATATTACATGTTTTAGGTTAAATTACATTTTGAAGATCAAAGTAGTAAATACAGTCCATTAAAAATGATATTTGTTTTCAACATCATTACTTCAAAATTTACAAAGCTATTTCTTATATGGGTTATAGGTCGAATTTGTTTGCCCTTTTAATTAACAAGGGGTAACGATGCACATCTGAAATTAAATACAACCTTTTTTATTTTCATTTAAGACTTACAGTTGTATATAACAACTAACGACTGGTTCATGCTAATAGGTCTTTACGTCTTAATTTATTACCATTTACATTAATATTTTCGTTCCATGGGACATCTGTCACTCAATATCACCTTACATACTGATACAGTCCTGATTTCTTTTATTCATTTTGAAGTAAATATTTTCGTTTTTTTAGATTTCATTTAAGTTTTCCTCTTCAATAAATCTTTCGAAATGAGAATCACAAGATTTCCTTTTATTACGTGACCAGTTATTAATTGCCTTCACTAATCTACTATTATCGCATTTTATATACATGTACATATATATAGTCTAAATACTTCGATTAATTGGTTACCTTCAAAAGAGCCCCACTCAATACTGCCCCGAATCAAGCTTATTGCATTTCTTAATGCACCAATGAAATATCTACAGGCCTTGATATGTACCATGTCTACTTTTCTGTATTTGTTAAGGTCCCAGATACCGGCACCGTAAAGAAACACAAGTTCAACTATCGCTGTATAGAATTAACAATAAACATCATAACACAGCATACCAGCGTGAACATACTTAGTGTGATAGGCTGACAATGCTCTACTGGAAGATTTGCATGATTCTCGCCCTGTAAAATGTAAATCAAAGTAAAATATACAACTTTTGTCTTTTTTTGACTTATATGTACACTGTAGATATTAATTTCAATAACACTAACCGAACTTATTTAATATGTGTTGCATTGACCCTTCATCAGATGCGATAAATTATATACCATTAGCATACAAAAGTAGAGAACCCTGCAGGTTGTCGACAGTAACACCTTTAAATAACGAATTGATATTCGATGCTAAATCATTAATAAATCATTCAAAAATTGTCGGCGAGACATTACAGCAATGGTTGTTTATCAGCAAATGCATCTTTCCGTTTTCACACTTGATTGAATATTCTGATTCAAGGATTTCGCGCCCTGTAAACAGTCACCATCCATACCAAAATGTTCCATTTTGATCAATAACAATTCACGTCTCACGCAATCAACATTTTTCTGCATATTGACAAAACAGGCAAAATAAGACTTTTTCTTAATTTTCCTGTTATTTATAATTCTGTACAACATGTATTGATGATGATAACAACTTCTAATTTTTTCTATAACCATTCTGTTGTCCTGTTCAAATATTATTTGTTTCAAGTCATTTTGATAATTGTTGAATGTAAATAATTATATGCATATATTTTATATGGAATAGATATTAACGAGATCCTAAGGGTGACATTGGGCCTTTCCTTGCTTTCAATATAGCGTTAATTATATTGTGACCCCAAATGTGCGGTACTTCTCAATTATTGTACCAGAATGTTAAAATACCGAATAAATGATTTACACATACTGTATTACGGAACAACAAAGTCTTAGAATTCCATGCAAACCATGCCGGAATAAGTTCCAGGTAAATAGCTACGGCCAACTTTTGAAACTGATAGTCCAATAGCCGAATAACATCTGCTTACGTAAAACGATTACCTGTATCTTTTATTGGCAGAGCTGATGGGGAGCCAAGTTCTATTCATCCTTGAAGTTCTAACGGTTTACGCTCACTATCGTTCTCCACACCCCTTGAATATTTCATGGCGTCATGGGAGGCACGCGATTAGAAGGGAACTTAACTGACCGTAAGGCTTAGAAATTTGGAGATAATCCTATTTTATGAAACTGGAAACCTTTATAGCTTTTAAATAGTGAAATATTAACATCACTCCATTTTACTGTTCTTGAAGTCATGTCAGTAACAATTAGAGGAGTCATCTTTTACCATTAACGAAACTGAACAAAAACATCAATTTCCTCACACAATGACATACCAGATATCTACAATAAATAACAATGTTCATATATTTTATCTTCAAAATTGCAAAATCAGACCGACCATTTCAATTTAGAAAGCAAACAATGCATCTAAATTCAACCAGGCCGACGATTGCAGTTAGTAGAACATAGACATACTCACCACTCAGATGTTTTTACTTTTTATAAAGACTGTAATCAAGCATCATATCCATGCCAAATATTTTTTTTGTTTAACGGTTTACGATAAATATTCAAAGATATATTAACATTGAAAAACAAACCAAGAATAGAGACTAATTATTTTGCATATTTACAAATTTCAGTGCACGATTTACACAAGTAAATACGTCATACAATCATGCATGTACATGTAGGCCAATGAATGTGGGTTCCACTGTACATATATTGCACAGGCATAAACACACTAGCTTCGGGCTTTTTTATGAGTTTTTAAGTTTCCAGTGGGAAAATATTGCTTAGAGATTGACTTACGCAAACAAGCAAGCGTTAAAACTGATGAAATGCCGTTCATCTTACTTCACAAATGAAAACTCTTGCAGTGTTACACGTTTCGTCATATACATTGTAATTAATATCCATATCCTAAGACTGCACAATTTTCGGTTCTTTCACAATTTGGCTCTTTAGGAGCAAACAAACTCATATCTACGTTACTTCCGTCCGAGTAAATCCATCGGTGTGTAATATTTCAAATCCAAAAAGTATCGCCACAAAACCTCAATCCTGTCTGTGGTATTAACTTTTACAGGACCCGACCATAAACCAGCACAATGACGTAACGCATCGGTGTATATCTTATTTTGATAAACTACTTCAAACATAATTTGTGTGCCCTGGTCATAGGTGAATGCGTCCTTATAACAAACCAAATTAGCCTCATTCCCTTCTAGAGAAGAATTGAACGTGATAGCATGTGTAACACTGGAATGATATCCGTTGTTACAAGAATATGTTGATATCGAAGAAATGGAGTAACTATAAGTATTCACAACAGCGTTCGTAGTAGACACAGGTTGTACACGTAATCCGGCCATGCAGACAAAATCACCACTGCATAAAGCAACATGTTCCTACACAAATAAGATGTCTCCAGATTTGATACGATTTCACTGCGAAGTTTCAAAACAAAATTTGATCCTTCTGTGAGTGAATTAACATCAATGTTTGTTACTTAATAACATGCTAAGTTCTTAACATTGTACATCATTAGCTGGCAGTTTTTATCCGAGAAACATTCCCGTTCACACTGTTGTTGACCGAGAGGAGATATTTTTGGCACCTGCTGTTGATATAATTTGTTTTCTTTATATCTTAGAATTACAAGGACATCTCCAAGTACATCTTGACAAAACTTCATCTATTTCTTATTTTGAAACATAATGTATTTACTATCAGGAAAAATTGTTAAAAATTCCATACGGTTTTTCTTGAATGAATCTGTCATTTATATTTTAAGATGAAATAATTTCTTCTTTCAGTCATATTTAAATGTTGATTATGGCTCTCATTGATTAAGCTGGAAGTAGGAATTTACACGCCCATACATTCTATCTAAATAAGGTGGGAGGGAAGTACCTTAGTAATAAATTGGTGACACATTTGAAATGTACAAAACAGTACAACATTGATAATAACAGCAAGGGAATGCTGCACTTTAAGTTAAAAGTAATAAAAAACAATAAAGATATGATATTGATAAAAAATCGCAGGCCTAATATGTGAGAAAGGATACACTCCGAAATAAGAAAAAGAACAAACAATGGGCTATCTATGACCGTCTTGTCCTGATATTTAGAATTATACAAATTAATATATACTTATCAAGTGAATGAAACAAGAGATCCCAGAGGGATCTTGGCGCCCACAATTGTACCATCTTCATTAGTTCTTTGTCAGTTTTATTTTTTGTCTTTTTTTCCTCTTATCTTTTTGATCGACTCATGTTAACAGTAAATGCACCTTGAGGAAACATTTGATCAAAACTTAATACTGCTATGTATAAAAGACAACCTTCAAAGTGAGTTTGTCATTTCACATATTTACTAGTACAGTACTTAATGTGAAAGAAATAGAACCGATTATTGCAATATGATACATATCTATTTAGTTCTTCCTTCGACCATTTTGTTTATATGATCAGTCTCAAAATATATCATGCACAACTAGGGATCAAGGGGAACCTACATATTAAATTTAAGAAAGATCACTCAAGTTATTCCTGAGAAATAGTACTAACAAACCTTCAATGTCAAAAATTGAAGATGGCCTCCTGTCGGCCATTTTGTTTATCTGATCAGTCTCAAAAGTAAATATACACAACAAGGACCCAAGGGGAACCTACATGTAAAACATGAAAGATTCCTTTGGTACTTCCTGAGAAATAGCGATATTAAGAATTGTTTAAGGACGGACGACTGACGACGGACCACAGACGCAGGGCGATTTGAATAGCCCACCATCAGATGATGGTGGGCTAAAAATGCAGAATATTGATTTAGCAGTGTAAGAGAATGTACTATCTTCCGATGTCATACATTTTATAATTGAAAAAGCTTCAAGAAAAAATTAAATGAGATATATTTGGTTTTTCAACATCGTCGACATTGTCATTTTCTATGTCAGCATGGAAACATTTAAGATCACTGTCCATTTACTTGTCGTTTTAAGGACAAGTAGCAAACTTTGTGTAACATATTTCTTCTTTTGTGTAGCTGCAATAGTAGCTTAGCTCTGTTTGAATGTTCTTGATGCATGTACTACATAGGTTTCAGAGAATAGCAATTATGCAAATATCTTAAGCAGATTCTCAATCCATTCATAAGCTAGAGCATTGCTCATGAAAATGTACCCCTCACACTGATATATGAGAGTACTAGAATACAAACTACCTTTTTATTTTTTATCACATTTGAATCAGTTGAAGAGTTCATTTTTCAGACATTGTTTTCGGCAATAGGGATGTTTTTTTGTTAAATCGATAAGCTTTCTTCAGATGTTATCATTCCAGTGGGAATTTCTTTTTGTTTACAGTTGAATACGCTAGATACACTGTTATCTATAATTTAGGGAAGTCGATATTTGCCATCTTAATTTTTCAGACCCGGTAGCTTCAAGCGACAACGTAAGATGAGAAGTACAATTATAATTTGTTATTACAACCATGCATGTAACATTTCAGGTACCACTGATACAAATCAATATCTTTAAAACATATTGCCCAAAATAAACTTTGCATAATGAGCGTTATCATATAACTTTGTTTCAGTTATAATCTGATCTTATAACCATATTGTAGAAATAGAATTATAAGCTTACACTAGCGTATGTCATGAAGTGCATTTTTGAGTGGTTTTAATTCAAATGATTTGAGATCCATTACATCCTGGATATTGGATATGTCACAACTTTGGTTTAAATATATGCATTGCACAAGTGTGTGATTACAAGGTGCGTGTACTTACACACGTTCACACGCTTATAAGGGTCTCCTTTAGGGTTTTGAATATGATGTCATATTGGAAACGTCTCCATGTTTGGAAAAGAGTGGAAAATACATGAGATGTAGTATGTTGTGTGACGAGATTATTTGAAGGTGAAAAGGTAGACGTTTATAGTTATGGATATTAACTAAAAACTATCTAATCCCGTAGGGCCGAGATTTGATCTGACACTTATTGGATAGTTTGAGATTAATATCTAATTTAAAACCATAGCACCCCCACCCCGTACCCCTAGCATATTATACAGGTGAGCGGGTGTGAGCAATCAGCCATGTCCACTCTATACATAACATATTGGACACACTTATGACATCATGTCTATGCATGCTTTGATCACTAAATATCATGCATTGGATTCATTTTACACACATTTGCGCAGGAATAATTATTACACAGTCTCAGTTTAAAGATTTACCAGCTAATGAAAATTTAGTTACTGAAGGAGTGTTGAATTATCTCTTAGATATGGACGAAATGGGGTGTATCACAGAGGAAATGGAGAAAGTGGAAAAAGCAACGGAGACAAAACGATTTGCAGAAACCACTAAAAGAGAGTGAATTACAAAATATTCACAAAGCTGGACTATTACTGATAATGAAACAAAGAGGGCTATTCGAACGTATCATAACTGGCAAAAGGAACGTAAAAGGGCCGCGGAAATGACAGTAAATATAAGAATAATCTCCTGCAATATCCTGGATAACTCTGCAAAGGAACTTAATGAGGTCCTAAGTTATTTTATGACGGAAGCACGAAATCAATCCGGGGGGAGTAGACTAAACACAATCTACGAGCTCGTCATCGCCATCCAAAATCATCTCAGAAATAACGGTCATTTTGTTAATATTCTAGATGACAAAGAATTTGCAGGACTACGCCAAACTTTGGATTTCAAAATGAAAACACTGTCAAAAAAGGGACTGGGTATCCAAAGTCGTCAGGCAGAAGTCATAAGTGAAAAGCAAAAAACGAACTGTGGAAAAAGGGGATATTGGGGACTGACAAACCCCAGAAGTTAGGGGATACACTTCTATATTTATCAGGACTAAATTTTGCCCTACGTGCTGGTCAGGAACATCGCAATTTGAGACATGGCAATCTCAGTCAAATCCAGGAAAAGTTTGACTCTGAAGGCCATGTAAATATGAAATATACCGAAGATTTCTCCAAAACGAATAATAGAGGAATTTTGCATCAAAAAGTTAAACTGAAGGTTAGCAGGGACTATACAAATGTATCCTTTACTTCTTCATGTTTTTTTATTTAGAATTTTAGACCCAGCTATAAAAATTGTGATGCACTATATTTTCGGCCGAGGAAGTTCCCTACATATGATGTATGGTATGCTGACTCTCCTATAGGAGTACATCAGTTACAGCAAACTGTCGCCAGGGTGTGTAAATCTGTAGGATTTTCTGGATTCTTTACAAATCAATCATTACGAGCAACAGCAGCAACCCGATTATATAACGCTGGGGTGGACGAGCAACTAGTTGTTGAGAAACAGGCCACCGATCTTCTGCAGTTCGTTCTTACAAACGCACCAATAAAGAACAGATGCTCAATGTAAGTAATGTCATTCAAGAACACAAAGAGACAAAGACGTCAGCGACAACAGCAGCGGCAATGGTTGAATGTGAGAATGTTTCAAACAGAAGGTAAATAAGTGTATCATCAGGCAACATGTCCTTTGTGCTGAAATTTTAAGAATGAATTGTGAGTATGTTCAATTCAATGGATAAATACACTGCTTGCACTCTACCTTTTTGTGTTGGATTATAAATATAGCACCCCATTCGTATGTTAGTTGTTGATTAAATATTGTATTGAGAATACCATGTTGGTTTTTAAAGATAAAGCTAATTTACTCCTTTTGGCGCCTCCCATTTGGCTCCGCCCATCAATCCCATTTTATGTCACAATTGTCCAATAAGTGTAGCACTTATTAGACAGGTGGGTAACATATTGGAGAGTTGGGTAAACCTATTGGAAAGCTCATGTAGCTTATTGGACAATTGTGACACCATCGCTATGTCTAAATCATATATAGGGGTAGAGTTTTCCAATTAATTAGTGATCTAAGAAAAGCAGTTTTTTGCACCGGTATTTAAAGTGTGTTTTGATGTTGTTCCCTTGTTTAGCAAGAAAGAGGCGAACGCCTTTCTTGTTTAGAATGTATCATTAACTATTTCGTGGATTGTCATGGTCTTTTTTCGGTTGTCGAGAAATCGCCAGTTTAGCTATCTTGAAATGTCTTCAACACTGAATGTTTTCCGTGTTTTAATCTGACTATTCTTCGTTGTACCTTTTCTAGGAGGCAGATATTTGATTTGATAGAAAGGTCCTATAATACTTTATTTGCATATCCTAGCATTAGACTTACACGTTCCTTATGTCAGCATTTTGATTGATGTTTAGCGGTATTTTCTATTTCTCATGACAAACACCACTGCAAAATTCGCAGATGGCTTTACCACATTTGATACTGATAAAAACATTTCAATCAAAAAGCATATTTAAGACGTAATATGCATCGGCAGAAGATGTCATAGCAAGGTACAACAAAGTGTCACCAACAAAACTTGTTTTTGATATAAGCCGTGCAGTGGAAATAAGGCATCCGAGAATATGATTGATGAAATAAAATAAGAAATTTGGTTCTTCAACTTCCCCTTTCTACGATCGCTTCAATTGTTTATAATTTGTTTACGTCAATTGATATTGTTTTTTTTATGCCGAACCATGTAGCCGGGTGACGGGCGTTAGAGTAAGTATATAGGGATAAAGAGAAGTGGTGTGAAGGCGCAATACTGCCTGCTATGATTTTGATACTCATAACGGGAGACTTTTGGAGTTTCATGTACAGGTTACAGACGGCGACAATTGCCATTAACTATGTATGACTCCTATTTCTATATTTCTTAATGTGCTTTGCAAACGTCAATTAATTCGTCTGTGATGGCCTGGTCATGAATGATACTACGATTGATTGCACGTACATGTAGTTGAGATTGTATTATTTTTACTTTAAGAAATGCTTCACTGGTTTGTAAGATAATTTAAGGTGTTATTGATTGTTAGATATAGATTATCATACTGTGTTTTCGGAATTTCTTGTCAATATCTCGTCGGTAGCACGTGAGTGAAATCGAGAGGCAAAGGCAGGTGAACTCGACATTTTATCCAAGCGCGACCGACGAGACAGTTGTTACATAGTATATTCTACTCCTATTTTATATAATCCACCAATCATCCAAATTTAAAACCATTTCTTTTAACCGGCACTTAATGACCGTACAGATCCACGGCTTGTGCAAAATAAAATAAATACAACTTTAACACGTAGAACACCATCAACTGTAATATCATGAATGAACTTGTGGAAAAGAAAACCAATAAGAAAGAAAGAACGCTTGTCACTACCTTATCCATAGTTACGCTGAAAATTGTGTTGTTTTTCTCGAAAAATTCATTCAATCTTGTTATAATATATCTACTTTCGTACGGCAGTTCTTCTATGTAACCGTACCACATTCAGAAGACAATCACATGACCCGATTGTTGACGTCATTAGTATTATGACATCATAATTGCAACGTTGAATACCACTGTCTCTTCCTGGATAGATGGTTGTTCTATTAATTGACCAAGCTTATATGATACATACATTATTTGCACGGAAACTGAATAATGTTAAGTGTAATAATAAATTTTGAATGAAAGAAACATATTCAAAATAAATGGAAAATATAACTGCTGAACAGCTTTCATTTAGTTGGCATTCAAAGGTAATATGATTGCCTACTGAAAGCAGTTCAATGCTTGAATGATTTTTTCTCAACTTGACAGAAAACATTCTCAAACTGGGAAATCCATTCTTAAGACGTTCTGAACTTCTAAAGTATTCTCATTGCATGTTTCTATACTAGACATGTTACTTTGTAAAATAGCCGAACCATAAAATAAAATCTAGTAAGAAAGATAGTTTAGTGTCTCACTTACTCTACTGTTTGGATTACTAATTTTTTCTTAGTCATTGCATATCATGTTTTATGTTTTGTGTGGTATTTCCTGCTTGAACGGTGAAGTTTTTTAGGATGAGAAAAAGCTCAATAGCCAGGTTCAATGTATGGGCTAAGAAATTCCTACGTCAAGCTTTATAATGAGAGAAATAATGAACAATGATATAAAAGTATGAAAAGTCGGATATCGATACTTTGAAACATCCCAATAGTTGTATTCCATAGAGAGGTACGGGAAAAATCTTTTTGCGGTATTATTTAAAAAACAATATACCGTGATGTCAGGAAATGTTGTAACTGTACCTAAATCGATACAATTTAAATGTACACACACTCTGAGACTATCTGGTCATTTTCAGATAAACAACCGTCTCTTATATCTACTAACAGTTTCATTCATGATGGCCGCATGAAAGAATGGACCTTGATAGTATATAAGTAAGTTTTGTAAAGGTTAACTTGGACATGTCCTTGTCATTGCAGATACAAAGAAACAAATTGATATAAACATTGGGTTTCATTTAAATTGTACAAAATGTAGTCGAGTCCAACATATTGGGTGATGACAAATAACAGAGCTAAGTAGTTGCTTTTTTGCGTGAAGAGTACACGGATTTTTCATCAACTTGATTACGTAACAATGAGCCACATATTTAGATTTCTATGGTCAGCTACTCAAAATGTATATTGATACCCTCTACTTTCTGACTCAATTCATGTATGTCAATATCTAGAAGTAAATGTAGGATTCCGGAACACACAAACAAATCCTCACAGACTTTTACCGTTATCCAGCTATATTAATGAGAGCCATAATTTAAAATCCGACCGAAAGAAGAAATTGTGTTATCTCGATAAAGAAGTATGAAATTAATACAGTGATGTGCGGTGTGCGCACGATGTGTGTAATATTGATCAATAAATTGTACCAAATCTTACAGTTGTGCGGAGAAAAGCGCACAACGAGGCGAACGATTGTTAAATCGCACAGTTGTGCGCACCATGTGTGGACGATGTACGGACGGTGTGTGAACGATGTATGCACGGTATTTTTGGTGCGTTGTGCGGTCACACAACTGTAATATAGATACTTTGAAATATCTTTTATGATATTCGAAAGAGAGGTATCTCGAACAAAATCTGCTTGTGGTTTTATTTTTAATACAAAGATCATGATAACAGAAACTGTAATGTTCTATACATGAATCAATACAATTTTGATATACACATACTCTATGACTTTCTGGTCTTTTTGTCAGATAAACACGCGTCTAAAATTACCACTGCCAGTTTCATTTAAGATGGAAATATGAAATTCTAAGAACATTAGGTAATGGTTAACAATTGATGTTTCAAAAAAATAAATGAATGAAGTTTTGTCAAGATTACTTGAATCTGCTCTTGTAATATTAAGATATTATGAAACAAGTAAATAGCAACATCCGGTTTAATTTAAAATGTAGTCGGACCAAAAATTAGGGGTGGGGATGGAAGATAAGTAACAGAGGTAAGGAGTTGTTCCATTGCCTGTTTTCAATCAGCTTCATTATGCAATGTTGAGCGATAAATTTCGATGTTTCGATGTTTAGCCACTCAAAATGAACATTTGTACCATCTACATTTTATGCTGAATCCATGAATGTCAATATTTCATCGTGGACTTTGTATAAAAAGTATAATCAATCTCAGTCTTAGAAGTGAATTTACAATTCTGGAACACACCCACAAATCTCGACGAACATTTACCGTTATCTGTTTCATATTTTTTTTATTGCCTTATTATTGATTTCAGGTATTAATTGGTTCACAGTTCCTGATTAACACGCGCATGCGTATAACATATCCAGTTCAGAACAGTTTTCAGATAAAACCCAGCTGCCGAACTGAGCTATCTCATAATGGCTTCAGGACACATTCTATGATCAATGAACTCCATTCGGGAATTTTTGAGACATGCTTCGCTTCAGAATTTAATGTTTCACGATGTTCATATATATAACAGTACAATAATATATGGATATTGTACAGTGATTAGGAACATATTAACTTGATTAAATAATTTAGTTAATCATGCTTTTCTAAGATACATGAATAAATTTCCAATGGATGTATTACTATTTATATTGATAACGGGAATAATTTCTGTGTGCCTTGTACATTTGTCAAATGGAAGCTGTAGACCGAAAACTCAACTAGTGGCACATGCATTTAATCTGGCAGATCAGGTACCGAAATCACCTCTCGGTCTACAACAGTGTGAACGGGAATGTTTCTCTGACAAAAACTGCCAGGTGATGGTGTACAATGTTAACAACTTAGCATGTTATAAAGTGACAAACATTGGTGTTAATTCAATCACAGAAGGATCAGATTTTGTTTTGAAACTTCGCAGTGAAATCGAATCAAATCTGGATACATCTTATTTGTGTAGGAATCATCAGTGTGAAAACGGATTCTCTTGTGTTGCTTTATCAAGTGGTGAATCTGTTTGCATGGCCGGATTATGTGAAGAACCTGTGTCTATTACGAACGCAGTTGTGAATGCTGATAGCTACTCCATTTCTTCAATAGCAACATATTCTTGTAGCAACGGATATTATTCAATTGGTACCCGTGATAGCACGTGCGGTTCTTCTCTAGAATGGAGTGAGGCTACTTTGGTTTGTTGTAAGGACGGATTTACCTATGACCATGGAACACAAATGATGTATCAAGTATTTTCGCAAAACAAGAATTATACCGATGCGTTAGGTCATTGTGCTGGATTAGGGTCGGGACTTGTGAAAGTTAATACAACGGAAAGAATCATCGGTTTGCGGGATTACCGTTTGGATGTGGCATATTTCACTGATGCCAGTGATCGTGCCACAGAAGGTACCTGGATCCACTCGGACGGAAGTGACGTAGATATGAACTTGTTTGCTCCTAACCAGCCAAGTGGCGGAACATTAGAAAACTGTGCAGTCTTATATAAATATAAACAACATGACGTAACGTGCAACACTGCAAGACGTTTCATTTGTGAAGTGAAATGAACGCTATTTCATCAGTTTTATATCGCTTGCCTGTTTGCTTAAGTCAATCTTTATACAATATTTTTCCATGGGGAAATTACAAACTCAGATAACCCCGGAGCCAGTGTATTGATGTCTATGGTATATATGTACAATGGTTCCTATATGTATTGGTCTACATACATGTATATGTATGACCTGTTTACTTGCGTAAAGCTATACCTTCGTATTTTCCTCTTGTCCATGTGATTCATCACGAACCAATATGTAATTTTGTTCTAGTTTGCAGTCAAAGTATACTTTTTTAAGAATTGTGAATGGAAAAAAGTAGCAAATAAAATAATATAACAAGAAATATGACTGTTTAGTGATCAAAGCATACTTTTGGATATTTCTGTAGTTTGCATTCACAGGCGGATGACCCTGACAGGCAACCAAGATCAAACATTTGGTTTATATATTATATTAATATATTAGTTGTATTATAGTATGTTGTCTTGGTATACAAAGACTTCAGTTGTGTTATGGTATTTGGTCTTGGTAGGCTAAGACTTTAGTTGTATTGTAGTCTTTTGACTTGGTAGCTTAATACTTTAGTTGTTTATAGTCTTTTGTCTTGGTAGGCTAAGATATTAATTGTATTATGGTCTTTTGACTTGGTATACTAAGACTTTAGTTGTGTTATGGTCTTTTGTCTTGGTAGGCTAAGACTTTAGTTGTATGATAGTCTTTTGACTTGGTATACTAAGACTTTAGTTGTATTATAGTTTTTTGTCTTGGTAGGCTAAGACTTTTTGTTGTATTATAGTCTTTTGTCTTGGTAGGCTAAGATTTGAATTGTATTATAGTCTTTTGACTTGATAGGCTAAGACTTTAATTACATTAAAGTATTTTGTCTTGCTAGGCTAATACTATAGTTGCATTATAGTCTTTTGACTTGGTAGGCTAAGACTTCAGTTGTATTATAGTCTTTTGTCTTGGTAGGCTTAGACTTCAGTTGTATAATAGTCGTTTGACTTGGTAGGCTAAGACTTTAGTTGTATGATAGTCTTTTGACTTGGTAGGCTAAGACTTTAGTTGTGTTATGGTCTTTTGTCTTGGTAGGCTTAGACTTCAGTTGTATAATGGTCTTTTGACTTGGTAGGCTAAGACTTTAGTTCTATGATAGTCTATTGACTTGGTATACTAAGACTTCAGTTGTGTTATGGTCTTTTGTCTTGGTAGGCTAAGACTTTAGTTGTGTGATAGTCTATTGACTTGGTATACTAAGACTTCAGTTGTGTTATGGTCCTTTGTCTTAGTAGGCTAAGACTTTAGTTGTATGATAGTCTTTTGACTTTGTATACTAAGACTTTAGTTGTATTATAGTCTTTTGTCTTGGTAGGCTAAGACTTTTTGTTGTATTATAGTCTTTAGTCTTGGTCGGCTAAGACTTTAGTTGTATGATAGTCTTTTGACTTGAAAGGCTAAGACTTTAGTTGTGTTATGGTCTTTAGTCTTGGTAGGCTAAGACGTAAGTTGTATCATACTTCATGCATGCGACTCACACATACAGTGGGGTATTTCTTATAGTACCTTCAGAATTTGGAGTCATTCGTGTTGAAACTTCAGGAATATTATTAGTCATACCATCCCGTATACCATGCCAAAAATCCGTGTAACGAATTTATTACCCCTTTGAGTCTTTTTTCAGATCTTCTTCATTTATCGCGTCATGATGGTTTGTTTCCCCTTTTCCAGAAGCTTTTAACTCGCTCAATGCTGTTTTGAATGAATGGTTGGCATCGTTAAATTCTGGGTCACGAATCAAATTAATGTTTTGAATATGGGGAGGGGCATTTAAATAGCGGTTCAATGCATGTCTAAAGTTTTCCAAAGAGCTGGTTTTGTACATTTCCCCGTCAACTTTTCTGTTGTCAAGATAAAAATGGCACAGTACCTCATTTAGATTCGTTTTATCAAATTCCTCGAACTGTTCTTCCTGATTCTTTTCTTTTAAATACGTCCTCAGCATGATTGCCGCTCGTCTGTTCGACTTTTGTGTGTTTTGTGGCACATAGTTAGCCCTTTTGGCGAGTATTTTCTCATCAGTATGCGAAGCGAAACGTTTTGCCATTTTGTAAACAGCGAAGCAGA
>JAUMHH010168672.1:0-33475 GCA_032359455.1 Chlamys rubida | reverse complement strand
GAGTAACGTCATCAATTTTTGAGAAAACGACGTAATTTTCTCACACGAACCAATGACGTAACAATCAATACCTGCTCTCAAGAGAAGATAACTCTGCAATAAGCAAAGACGGAATATATGGACCTAAACCAAGATGTTCAGAGGAATTTTACACGTTTTAGAGGCAAAAATTACTCCGATTAGGGATTTAGAGTTAATCTTAACCCCTAAAACGTCAAGTGTATAATTACTCTGAACACCTTAGTTTAGGTCAAAATATAGATGTAACAAATTCTCAGGTCCCTGTGATCTCGTGTTCATATAAGTAACTACGATATAAATCAATGAAGCATTACATCATAATGACATACATATGTATTACTTTATCGATTAGTGACTCGCTAACACGTCTGTTTACTACGCTGGGGAATAAGGTTACAACCAATTACACCGATTGCGTGATTCCACAAGGAATATCTCGAACTCCACTTTTTATCCTGATGATATATTTCCAGTAGATACAAAAAGATCCGCACGGAGTCATATAAATAATGAATCGGCATTTTCATGGAAGTTGTGTACAGGTGAAACTTCCCTCTGAATACTAAAATAACAGATTGATTGATTTTTTAGAGTTTTCCCTGGAACTGTAGTATGTTGTTTCCCTCCCCTATGTTCCATATACCTAGATAAGGAAAATGCTATATGGCATATATGTTGTGTCCCTCCCCGATGGTGTACAAGATTATTTGATTCTTGCTTGGTGCAGCAGATTTATTTTTGTTTATTTCCATGTGCAACTGTGTTTTTATAACAAAATGAGTTTCATCGGTATGATAAACCGGGACAATTAAGTATGCACCCAGCTATGTCAGCCGCGTTCCTAGAAACGTATAGCTTTAAGCGATTCGGTAGGTACGGGCGCCATATTGGAGAAAGTATGCGTAACAACAACGGTACCCTAACAACAACGGTACCGTAACAACAACGGTACCCTAACAACAACGGTACCCTAACGGTGATTGGTCTTAATAAAGTTCGTAAAATCAATTCCTGAACAACGACTTCAGTTATTGGTTACAATGACAGACACTTGTAATTGCTGTTCAAGGTATTATCTCATCCTCTACTTCCAATTATGTCTTTATTGCCAATAACCTCAAATTCCATACAGTGTATTGAATGTGATCATGCAAAGTGCTTAACAAATGTTTACAGCAGCACAACAATATAACATTGGCTTTCCTGCTCAACAGTTTCCAAGAACCGATAACATGATATGCAAGGTTACTTAACCTTCCAGGGCGTTTTAAAAGGTTAGTACTCGTTACGTCCACAGTCTATAGGAAAGCATCACCGTGAGGCACCGCTGGTTTGATAATACGTGGTTACGTATCTAGCTTTGGAAAATATATAACCAGACATTGGAAAATATATAACCAGATAGCGATGGTTTCAAAGCTGTAGTTATATTTAAGACAACATGGTTTGATAGCTTTAATTTTAAAAAGCAACACAACAATCAAACAGTGCCAGTTTGAAAGCCGTAGCTACGTACCTAATTTTGAAAAGTAGAGCAATCATAATGCATTAGTTTGATGACTGGAATTATGTTTTGAAAAGTATAACCAGACAACAGTGTTTGAGGGACGTAGTAACATATCTAGAATAGGAAAGTAGAGCAATCTAACAGCAGATTCAACAAACAGGGATGGTTTGATAGCCGTACTTACGTACTTGCCTTTTTGGGGAGTAAGACATGTAATCTCTATATGGAGGAAATAAAGAATCTGTCTGTCTGTCTGTCTGCCTGCCTGGTTTTGGGGGGAGTAAAGCCAGCGGAGAGCGATGGTTTGATAGCCGCAGTTACGTACCTGGTTTTGGGGGAGTAAAGCCAGCGGAGAGCGATGATTTGATAGCCGCAGTTTCGTACCTCGTTTTGGGGGAGTAAATCTAGCAGAGAACGATTATTTGATAGCCGTAGTTTCGTACCTGGTTTTGGGGGAGTAAATCTAGCAGAGAACGATTATTTGATAGCCGTAGTCACGTACCTGGTTTTGGGGGAGTAAAGCTAGCAGGGAACGATTATTTGAAAGCCGTAGTCACGTACCTGGTTTTGGGGGAGTAAAGCCAGCAGACAGCGATAGTTTGCTGGAGGATCTGGTTTTTATCTGGGTCGACAGTGTAAAGGTCGATGACCGTGGTCCCGTCCGAGTACAAAGTCACGTCTCTCAGCAGTTCCACGAAGTCTGCAGCGACATCAAAACACGTATAATAAAAAACGTCGCTTATAAGTTGTACATAAAAGTATATTATTTGTGTTTTCTAATTAATAATCACATACACAGAAGCCGAAACAGTAGGATTGTCTGAGTTTCATGATAATTTTTCCTGCATTGTGAATTAATACAACTAATACAAAATCTTATCCAATCGATTTTTTTCATTAGATTAAAATCTTGTTTTCGACACAACAGTGTTAACGTTGCTACTTACCATTGCCGTTCTTGACCTTCTGAGAGCTGGAGAACTTGATACTGTTCTTGCCATTGTTACCGTTAGTCCTATGGATTTCAAACACATTGATGAAGTCCCCGAAGGCTGTTCGTTCCATGTTATTCTGTCCTACCAAACTACACTTCCGGATGTCTGCGGCATAGTGCACCTTCCTGCCTTCCAGCAAGGCATCCATGACACCTTCGAAGTTGTGCAACTTCCAAGAACGGTGTTTTCTAGGAATGGTTATTCTGTCATTCATGACACCGCCACCCTTATGCCTTGTACTGGGTTTGACCGGAAGAGTGCTGCTACTGTTGGCCCACCTCTGACCGACCTTGACCCCTGTTTGCGCGGCCTTCCTCGCCTCTTCATCCTCTGCGTCACTAGACGGCATGTACCTGTAACAAACGCTCATACGTGTATACGTCATCCATAGAAACTGACTGTATAAAATATGGTTAACGCATACAGAGTAAGTTTGACTAAATAGAGTGAATTGGAGTCATACTGTTGCCTTGACTGCAGGTTCGGGAAAGAATAGACCTGCTTTATCCCACTGCATGTCGTAAAGGGCGACTAGTGTGGATGCCCTGCAGATTTGGGATTATCTTCTTTGTCTCCTATTTGTCCCTATTAAGAGGACATTAAACAAACCTAAATTGATCTGTTGACCTCATTACAATATTTGGGATCTTATATTTCTTCTCTGCTTCGTAACAACCTTTTTGATTCCTAGCGTCTTGCTTGGCAACACCTCGCTTTTGCCGTTGGTGTTGAACGTTCGACCGAGGAAGTGGGGGTAGGCGATGGGTTCTGTCCCCAGGTCGGGACATACCAAGTCCTTAAAAATGATAGTTATTTTTAAATTCCTGCTTAACGGTCAGCATTTAGGGTTATCGCAACAACTGGCTTACCCATAGTCCGTATAATGTGACTGGGTGGAATATAGTGCTAGGTGATTTCGGCATAGTATTTCAGTGAAGTAGCACTCTAAAGTCGGCATCTGTTCCGCGCTATCGCAAGGATGCACATACATCAACATACCCTGTCTCCAGAACCCATACACACATGCACGCTTACAATATACACACGAAGGAACGTCCTTAAATTAACTTAGCTGTTAATTAGACGTTAAATATAATAAAACCAAAACTGACTCATGAATAGCATTAAGGAACTTGAAGCATGCATGTACTCTTGTTAAATAGATTCTTGAAAATAAATATAGACACTTTCAATCAATTTCCTTGGCGAAAAAGGAATTCATTTACAAAATGCGTAATCCGATTAAGAACACGAGTTTCCAAACGTTTGGCTAAATGACCCCAAAACATTGGATCTGGCACACAAGACCACAGTTTCGCCATGATGATTGGGATATGCTTTCGACAGTACAAATAAATATCTGTCCTCGGTATATTTAATTAATTGATGGACGGCCCAGGTAGTTACATATATGTATATAATTACTAATGTTTATAGTCAGCCAGACAGTCACTAGTTTGTGCAGTCAGTACATCGATCACTATTTCCTTAATCGTTCATCTTGCACTAACGGTTATTACACTGATAACTGTAATACTGACCCTGTGAAATATGATAAATGATTATTGAAGTACACCTGGGTAACTCTCTAAAGTGCGTTTGTTGGTAAGTAGTGGGCTAATTATGTAAATGTATGTGCACATTCGTGGATCTCGCCATTCAATCATGGCCACCGCTCCTTTTGACGGAGGAGACTGCTGTCTAGTGAGTAATGGAGAGCGCAAGGTCTTTCAGACGCTTGAAAATAATTAAATACAATTTTCACTCCGGAACTTACTAGATTCACCCATGTGCATCATCAGATTAAGACAAGTACCGTGACAAAGTGGTTACGAAGGAATTGATGTATAGGTATAATAATTAGATATTCCCATGCGCCTATAATGTACACCAGATATGCACGGCCGATAACTCTCATTTGTCCTCGGGCGAAGAGTGAAGATATACCTGTACATATTGAAGCGACATTATGATAATTCACTATTGACCTACCTTTCGCCTTTGATCTTCTTTATCTTCAACATGTCATAAGGGCTAACCGTCTTGACAACCTCGCTCCCATCCAGTACCCGGTACCATCCTTCGTGCCACTGGAGCGAGGATTGCGTCAGGGTCGCAGACATCGCGATCCGCACCTGTCAAAGAAAAAGACATCAGAATTAAAACGAAAGTCGTGCCAGGCATCGGGTTAAAACCTGTCGTCATTGAAACCGGATAATGTATGACACAATCTCCTCTATACACTGATAGATCGAAGTGATTTATCTTCTAAATTTTTATTCTTAATTTTGTCGATTTGAGGAGAGAACGGTGCCGTGCGTGCACATGGGCCCCCTGCCGAGGTGACTTGGTACACGTGCGGGCCTATCCTTCCTGCCAGTAAAGACAGGTAACCACAGGTTTGTGTCAAATTCATACCGTGTAAAAACCCCAACACAAACATGTACGTTTATTCGATCTGTCTTCTTGCGTTATTGTCCAAATCATCGCCATCAATAATAGACGTTGTCAACGCCAACCATGACTGGGCCTGACACACGGCAAGGTCATCATGGCAAGGTTAGCGATCTGTTTTACTGTTGACAATATTTTCAGACTGGTCTCCACTCTGCGTATCTTTTCAGTAAGTATCTGTTACATATGTACCACATTATTCGTAATGGTACGAGTCTCCTCTTGGTTTACGATTGACACTTATCCATTGTTCCATAAAGACAACATTACGAGAATCTACTAATATGGTACTCGACCCGTCTAAAGAAATTTGACAATAATGCAGGACTCTGGTCTACACAAAAATCACCAATGATATTACATAAGCAGAAATGGCATTGATGTTTCCTATGACAGTAGGTTTAAGCCTAGGTGTTATTGGTTTTTGATTGCTATAAAGGGAATTGCCAATGATACACTGTGGTTCTTATAAGATTCGCCACAGCATGACTTAAGGCAGAATTTTCAATGAAGAGATTCCTGTTGATTTAAACTGAAAACATCGATGAAATTTAGTTGTTCTAATATATCCGTGTCCCACTGCACTGTGGTTTTCCCTATATAGAGTATCCTCCCCTTAACTTCCGTTTGGATGTAACTGTAGCACAGTTCGGCCAGAACACTTCCGCTGACCAGGTAACTCAACCGATTAGGGCGATTGTATATCAATCTGACGTCCATGGTTCGAATCCCGGTCTAACCCCGCTGAATTTTAAAATCAGGAAACTGTTGTCGATTTCATTGAGTTAAGTTCATTTATATTTTTCTCATAAAAGTCCTACAAGCTATGGTTTTCTTTTCAGAAATGATTTATCAAAGTTATAATCATGCCGGAAAAGCAGTTTCCAAAACTTTATTCACAGTTTTTTGGCAGTAGTACGGGGATCCTTTAGAGAATTGCCATTGGTACTTTGATGTTTTAAACAGAATTATCATATATACACTGTATGGTGATAAGAAATTAAAACAATAATACATTATCTCCACTGGCTTGTGACGTAGGTCTCAAATAAATACATATAAGATGTATCGTTCCTTGACCCAGTTTATCAACGTGAGGGGACCCTAACAAGGATAACACGTAAGACAACCGCCAATGATTCATTATATACCTCCGTATACTTAAGTATCTGGAAGTGTTTGGGGACAAACTTTTTAAAAACAAACACGTGTAAGTGATAAACGAAAGACAGTTACCAGTAATGTACCTGTATTGACTTACTACTCAAGCGTTTGTACGACTGTGATTTAGTAGACTTACTTTATCAAGAATATGTAAATTTCTGCTTCATGTAACATCCATTAAATAGATTAAATGCGTTTTGGGCAAATTCCTAATGGTATGTAACAAAACCAAGCTGATGAACTTTACAGTGACGCGATATCCGTGACTTACACTAGTAGTCATAAGACGTGCCTGCATAATGAATGGAAACACTATCAGTCGCCAGCATCTTTCCCCGGGGAAGTTTGTGTCGGTAATGAAATGTTATTTGCATTCATAGAAAACAAGTAAGTGTGCGATGATAGTAACAGCCTGCGTCAGTACACCGATAACTAGCCGTCACCACTTAATCTGACCCGATTAGTCCTCGCCGCGGTTCTCCCACGCACCTATTATATATATTAGAGTTATTGCCCTTTATAATTATTACATCTCGAAAGTTTTAAAAATGTTCAATCATGTGGTCTATAAATAGTCGGTGCTAAATTGTCTCGCCCGTGAAGATTATAAACAATACGGTCTGAGTAGACACCTTATGATATGGCCTGCTATCGTCCCCATCTTATAATATAACGTAGTGATTAGCCCTGAGCGCATGGTTACCACCGACCTGTGTTTGACCCCGTGTGCCTATATTCACAGGCCTCACACAAAGCGTGTGTATGGTGCCTGCAGGATAGCTGTATGGTACATGTATGATATCAATATGATACATGTATGGAACCTACATATGATACACTATGATACTTATATGTTTACTGTATGATGTGTATGATAAGTGTATGATGCCAGTTTGATACCTGCCTGTTATATATGGAGCCCGCATGATTCGTATGTAATAAATGCATGATACATGCATCATTAAAACCTGTATGATACCTGTACATGTATGATATTTGTATAAAAAAATATTATGATAGGTCTATCTGTACTTGTAAGATATCTGCATTATATATCTATGGTATCCGTATGGTAAATGTATGTAAAGTACCTGTATGATACTTGTACATGTATGGCATTTGTATGAAAACTTATGGTAGGCCTACCTGTATGATACGTGTATGATACTTGTAAGATATCTGCATTATATATACATGGTATCCGTATGGTAACTGTATGTAAAATACCTTTACGAAACCTGTATGATACCTGTACATGTATGAAACATGTAGAATGCCTGTAGCCAGGATACCGGTACGATATCTTAAGGATACATGTATGTTACCTGTATGCTACCTGTATGATACTTGAATGATTATTTGTATGAAACATCATTGGTATGACACAAGTGTCATAACTGTATGATGCTACACGATAACTGTTTATCCTTGTGTTATCAAATGTGTATCAAAAAAGCCTGTATGCAGTTTTTTCCTTCTTTTGATGTTGAGAGTTATTTGTTTTGCAGATACAGAAATAAACATAGGAGGTAATTGACGCGTCACATTGAAAGCTATATTGTTTTTGAGGAAAGGCTGTGTCGTGCTGTTCAAGATCATAACGGAATACCTGTAAATATTAAGTTATTGCATTAGGTATATTCATTGCGGTTTTTTAAACATTGTATGGAAAGGATACAAAGTGAAAATGTTAAAGTCGGTTTTTATAGTGATATGTAACTAAGCGTACGTTTGAGAGGTCACGTGTCAAAATTCATTAATGTTTTTGTTATCGTTTTTGGCATCCCGGGATTTTAAATTTTATAAATGTACCAATTCAACACTTTTTGTTAATATTTTTCCCATTCCGTTATAAAAAAAAAAAAAAGTAAATGCAAAAAGTCTGAAGGAGACGGGACAAGATGGACGAGTTGGTCGCCGGGATACAGACTGCAATACACGACAATCGTGTCGGGGACGGTTTGATAATTGTAACAATGGCTTTGTCAGTTAGCTCCGTGGTATTTGTCACTTGCGCCATGTTTTGTTACTAACCCTCTAAATTTTCACACGTGACTCACACCGGTAATACACGGACGTTTGATATGTGGCTTGTAATGTCACGCAATGTGCCACTAATCACAGTCTAGTCCGTGTTCGTTTTGGAGTTTAGTGTGTACCGTAATCCGGGTTTTGTGTCCAGACTCCGAACCTTTGATATTAATCACCCTCAGACCGCACAGGGATATGTACACGGCGTCCAAGCTGTAATCTTAATGATAGCGACTGACGGATTTGAAATAAATTAATTCATTTAATCTGTCACAGGGATTTAGTTTTCGCGTCTATGATAAATGTTGCAGTCATTTTATCTACTCAAGTAGGTCGCTATACCTTTGATTTTGTATTTGGTTAAAACGTTGTAAGGACATCGTAATTTATCTTTGTCATTTGAACAAGACACACTCTCAATTGCGTAAAGGCGTAAATTTCAGTTGTGTTTTTATTCAATCGCTGTCTTTACCATGTCGGGGAGGAGCTTACGGAACTAAAAAAGTTATATTGTATACGTGAGCTTCTGTCGAAAGGAGGATCTTAGAGCGCCGCTGTTACTCGACCGCACGATAGAGCACAATGCATAACAATTTTCGCTGTAGTCTCCTGAATTATTTTATTGCAATAGTCATTCTAATGATCTCTCCAGTGTTTATCTAGATCAATGTTTGTGATGTAACGGGTTATTAAATTATTTAACCTTTAACATAAAAACTCCATAAAGTGCAGTCAACTAAAAACGGAAAGAAATTGCATTACCACGGGTGTAGACCTTTGACCGGATGTGACCTTCGACCTCCATGAAGAAGTGACTTTTTTATTATAGACATGCTGACATTGATATCCATATATACATGTTTTACTGAGGGTTATTTACTCCTTCCTCTACACGTCATCTCGTGTAATACATTGCTGACCCTTGCGAGTAGGGATGGCCTTTCTGTGTACCATGGAGAGGCGTGGCGACTATACAGGGTCGCCTATAACATTTCTCGTCAATTATGACATTTAAAATAAGGACCTTCCTTGTCGCACTTAGAAAATTCAATATTTTTGCATACATGAAACAATTTGTGTGTAATGATAAGTAATGACACTAACACGTTACGTTAATTACACTGGACAAGTACACGGACCCAAAACAATGCTCGGCCATTAGCGCCTGACACTTTCCCGCCATAAATGATTTAACGCTCGGATGAGGTGAGTTAGTTTCTTGTCATCTGCGCGTACCTTCTCGCGCGTGAAGCGTTTCTGCTAGTAATTACAACCCACTGTTAACGTCACATTCACCAATGACCGACGTACGATGTATCGTCGTTCTTCTCCTCTCCCTACCGTCAGGTTGAGTTAGATCGTCCTCGCGCGCTACAAACCCTGACAGGACGACAAGTCAGCACTCTACCCGCGCGTACTTTATTACCGCGCTAGAGCTGACGTACCTCGACGTAATCCCATCTTTCTTTACCATTGGCATGTTCATATAGGTAGTACTCGTATTGGTCACTAATGGTTACCGTAGTTTTGTATGACAGTGCACAGTCTCCTTATCACAATAATGTGCGCCTAGATTCACCTGAAATTTGATCATCCCATTAACTTCGTGAAATATGTAAAAGCACGTTTTTAATCAGGATTGAGTGGCAGTTATTTACAATTCCATGCTGGATTTGTGTTCATACCGGCATGAACATTGAAAAATGCCGTTCAATACTTATATTTGTATTCTAAATTTTTAGTTACATTGTATTATTGACCTTCATATAGGTATTCTTTTATATTTTCGTTAACGAGATGCCTGGAAAAGTGTAACATCACCAAAATGTTTGCTTCTAATGGCAGTCTCATACTATTTTGAGGCGGGATGAGAATCTTTAAAATGACCCTGATCAAGTTGCGTTCATAGCTCTATGAACTCAATTTCTTTTGGTAATGCTTATATAGGATTTTGCAGTGGAAAATGTAAATTTATGTTAATGGGAATCCAAAACTCAAATATATACATATTGATTATTCCCATGTATGTAACGTCATCTTTGTTTATGTTCTTGAGTAGTATTGATCAAATACAATTTAGTAATGTTTTGGACAGTCTCTTCAGTTTACATTGATAACAAGGAATCAGGCTCGATATATATACATGTATCATGTGTAATG
This sequence comes from Chlamys rubida, assembly GCA_032359455.1. Classification (NCBI taxonomy): domain Eukaryota; kingdom Metazoa; phylum Mollusca; class Bivalvia; order Pectinida; family Pectinidae; genus Chlamys; species Chlamys rubida. Next base: position 23,143 of record JAUMHH010168672.1, on the reverse strand, counting down.
CATGCAGATACCATTAGATATAATCAACATTCCCTGTACCATTCGTATGAAATATCAGCAAGAAGACATGAACAATCAGCAAGTAGGAATTGAATTGTTAACACCAGCAAAAAAAACATTAAATTACATGTATCAGCAAGTAGAATTTAAAGAGTTTAACATCAGCCAAAAGAATGAACTATCAGCAAATTTGTATGAAATATCAACAATGCTGCACGGAAATATCAGCAAACGGTACCGGTGTTAAAATATCAAAAGAAGAGCTGTTGCAAGTAGACACGGAAGGTCAGCAAGCATAAGTCTAATATCAACCGTTAATGAGTATACAATTCAGTAAGATAATATATTATGATTGGTTCCAGGCTCCCTGTGATATACATTGTGTTTCTGTATGTTGGATAGAAAGTCAATGTTGCTGTCCAAACACTTCCTGATGCTGTCGGAATGAAAATAATCGTATAAATATTTACAGGTATATCCACCCCGGGTTTGTTTTTTAACCTCTATGTACCCTTAGTTTACCCTGCTACGTAGCACAGGCGCGCAGCAGCTTCACATTGACGTGAATAATACACTACCTATACCCGTGCCTACTTGGGAACGCTAATGAAGCGCGTGCTTTACGTGTCTCACGCACGACATTTTACGTGCTATACCGTCTTTCATACGTCAAACGTGTTTAATAAAAAAAAAGTTGAAAGGTTGGAAAATATTACTACCTTTTCTTCAAATTTACGATCCAAAAGGAAAATTACAATACCACTAACAGGTACATACAGGTAGATATATTGGTATACAAAAACAAGATGTGGACGATTTAAGTCCGAGTATATTATCAATACACGGTAAAGAAGTCGTCACGTGAAGGCGGTGGGCGGTAAACACAGGGTGTGGTGTGGTGGAGAGGACTGGATTAAAATGTCAAAATTTAATAGGTGTTAATGATTAGGTGAATACACACACTTTGTGCGATTCCTTTCATTAACATGGGGTGTCCATCCCTATAAAAACCAGCTAAATCGCACAGCAGTGGGTCGTAATGATATTTAATATAAGGCCCCAGAAAGTCGATATTAGAACGCCCAGTTTACAAAGACAGATATGGACCTAGACACATGTAATGAGGTGAGCATTTCAAACCCCTGACAAAAAGTGTTGTCATCCGTCACAGCCCGACCCGAACACGGCCATCTGTGTAAACATTCCAGCACTGACGCTTGGTCGCTAACCTCTCATTTTCTACAATTCATTTGTTATAGCCATGATTTTGTCAGTTTTGTTCTGACGGTAACCCCTAATTTTTTAGGCGTTTTGACGTTAAATCTTCATAATCTAAAATAATTATTGGGCATACTTTTTAATATCATCTAATCAAGGTGTATAAAGACGGTTTAAGCCGTCGGGACAAGAGGCGGGTCGTCGCCTTGTATATGTAACTTCCTCTATAGGGAGGAATCTGCCATAAAGGTATGAATGCTCCAACGCTTTTGCAATTAAATTATCGTGTAATAACCCACGCTCACTGTGATATTTATTTCCGTGTATTTTAAGAATGCCCTCATCTCATCATAATCGTTGGGAAATGGGGGCACTACCAAGATATAATGCCCCGTGACGATTATTTTTGAACTGAAACGATGGCGTTAAGCTTTAAAGACCATATATCAATCTGCAATGCTTAAATGGGCAAAAAGTCCCAACTCTTAGCATGATCTTTATTGAATTCCAAAATACCATTTGATGAATGCACAGAACACATTGATGTTTTCGCTCGGACTAATGGCGTATCATTAGCACTGCCCCGTACATTGCTATAACCGGATGCGATATGGCTTTCTTCATTTTACATGCAAACCACACATGTGTAACACCGCCAAGCACCGTTACATCTCGATTTTACGTTTTACTGTTAATCTTCGACATCGAGTCCAAATTCAGAGCTTGAGGCTTGGTTAAACTTGAAAAATAGTTAAATTTCTCCCCTTTGAAATCTTGATTTCCTCAATTACTTGGTAACCATGATGGATAGACGCTATCATTTATGTACAAAACCACTAAATTATTCGACATTGAAGCAAAAATTCAAAACGATAGCTCAACCATGTCTAAGTGAATTCACATTAAATTCATTTCTGTTTTTTTATGTAAATTATCTCATAATTTTCTCTGCCTAATCAATTTTCTGTTTACCTCCACCTCACAAAAAAAAAATGTTTTTAGTTTCATTCCAATTATTTTGAATAAACTGTAAGTTTCACTTATAAAAAGCCAACCAGGTGCCTAGACGCAATGTGGCCATGCTCAGTGATCATCCACTGACGCGCGGAACCATGTCGACCTTAGAACACCTTTACACACCTGCCGAGTAAAAACCTTCCCTATTTAACATTCTATGTCCCAAAACATATGATATTTAGCACTATGATGAGTTCGTTGGCCGGATCGCCTCATTTTGACGCAACTAACAATATATCAGGAGTTGTTTTCGCGGAGCCAGGTCTAGTGTGAAACATCGCAGCTGGTTTTTTTAAAACATATTGTCATGAACAACTGATGTCACGCTCAATCATTTCTATTTATTTGGGTATTGAATTTATTTTTAGTTATCTGCATCAATTGATTTATCACATTACTATATATTTCAATTTTGTAATCAGAATAATATTTCCAAAATAAATATTACTCTCGATGAAATTGTTTTTCCAGAGACGTAAATTTATGTTCTATACGTCTCTGGTTGTCCTGATGGTTTTCTCTGCGCAGGAGAACATTCTTTCTATTTTCTTATTTTCACTTTCAATATTCCATCTGTCGACAAATTTCCTTAATTAATACATTCGTTGGTTCAACAAAAGAATTCACTCAACTTATATCCATTCCGTAACAGTTAGTCATAGGCTTTGATATACCTAATCTAACTGAATCAAAAACAGGTATTATTGACATATTATTAATTATCCGATGTTGAAAGCAGGTCTCTGTGACAGGTGCGTCCACGTGGCCGCTGACAGGTGATGTAGCTAATTAACTAGCCAGACAGGTACAAACCATGTTAACATGCCGTTCGACCTTTGACCTTTGTCTCGATCCATGTGAATTGGCCCGGTAATTTATTTTGACTGAATTCCACACATCAAACCGTCTAAACCTGTTCGTACCGAGTTCACGCTCGTATTAACAAGTAAATAGGCCTGTTTGTATTTGATATGTCTGTATGTCGGGTTTGAAGCCTACACCTAACCTGTTCTGTCCCACACACCCAGGAACCGGAGGTGGCGGCGGAGCCCGAGCACGTTACGTAACTGCCACTTGATCAGTGCACGTGATCCATGCAATGTGTAGCAGGGACGACATGTTTCCCCGCTGTCATATACGGCATGTATAAACGTAACGAGTCATTGTCACCGACACTAACATGAAGGCCACTTACTGACACCTGTCAATCAAAATAATCATTACCACATTAAAACGTATCCAAGACATTAATACACACCACCAATCAGTCACAACAAAACCAAACAATATCAATAACATCCCGAACGGCGATACTGTAGCCGTATATATATTGGCGTACACATATTTTCATGGGAATCGACGACAATTTTCAAGCCACATACATGTACACCACGAGTTATCGATTAAGCTGTCTAAACATGCATGAATATATCGATTTCATATTGAGCGGTTATCATAAATCAGCTCTTTCGAATTAGCACAAAAATCGCTAAAACGTTATCGCTATACACACAATGTTAGTTAAACATAACAGGATACTGAAAACCGTCACTACGTGACCATTGTTACCATTCCGAAACAACGTAACCGCCGGCAACGTCTGGCGGAAACAACATATGAAATGTAACAACAGCAGCCTTAAAAACAACGTAGCTGTCCAACGTCAGACGGGAAAAGCATATAAAACGTCACAACAACCGCAAAATCAGTCTATAAACAGCAGAAATAACAGCAACATTAGACAGAGCTGACAGGTTAAATGTAACAACAACAGCAACATCAGACAGAAACAACAACTAAACGTCACAACATTAACATCAGACAGAACCAACAACTAAACGTCACAACATTAACATCAGACAGCATCAATAACAGCAACATCAGACAGAAACAACATATAAATATCTTAACAGCAGCAAAGGTAGACAAAACACAAACGGACACTGGAAAACTGGAACATTAAACAGAAACTACGGACCAAACCAACGACAGCAATGGCACACAGAAACAACGGAGCATTAGTAGCACAACAAATACAACACATGGTAAATAAGCAACCCAAGATAGAACCTGACAACGGCTACGTCGGAAAATTACAACATACAGTAATAGCACTGGTTAACCTAATCAGCCGTTGATGTGAACACAATACGGTGACGTCTCCTGTTGCTCCGGACAGACCGGGAAATAACACCAAAACGTTGTCGTAAACTATATTGTCATGATTTGGCGACAATTAATTCTAACTATCTCAAAAGAACAATTGTAGTGCTTTAATCGCCATCGACGGACGGCACTAACGATTTTATGTAAAAAACAAACAATACGAAATACAGGCGTTATAAAGGAGCACATCTCGTGGACGACGGGATTGTTGAATGGTCTAGACCGGGTGACTATCAACAGGTACAAAACGGCCGTACAGTTAATAACTTTGTTGGTTTATGGGGTTGTAAAACCGTCGGTATGACCTCACGTGACATTTGTCATAAAACTGCGGCCAGTGTCGCCCCCTAACGACCAATTTACCGTCACGTGTATCACAGTCGGATTCTACTCCAAAATGTTAAATCCCATTTGACGCTTACCTATGACGCTTACCTAAAAGTATATCACTGATTTGTGGGCGCTTAATGGTTATTGACTTCGGGATTTTTAATCGATTTGTCATTAAAAACGATCTCTGGCAGAACTCATGCCGAGAACCGTAAACCCTTAAACATCAAGTCGGCGTGCAGCGGTACAATGTAACGATGTTCGCATGGACACACAAAACCCTACTTCACCCTGTAAAACACATATAATCCCCCCGCTTCGGCCCATCATCCTCCTGACGAGGACGACCGCTAGGCGTTAACGGTCTTTGATCGGTCAGTTTTATCACTCTGTGTGTCAATTATTACATTTTGTCCAAACTTCAATCACGATTTGTGGCACTTTTGACAAATGTTTGCATTCCGCGGGACTTTGGGACGACATTATAGCGAGAATGACCAGACAAAAACACATTCCACGCAATAAGCCGTGAAATATTGCACAGGCCAGGAGACACGTTTTATTGAAACAGAAAACCATATGATATGGTCGTGAAACATCTATCGTTTGATCATCGCTTGTCGTAACTTGTTTGGCCATAAGTTGTAAAACTGGAGTAAATAAAGAAGCGAAACGAAACGTAAATCTCGTCGTAAAATATTAACAAATTGTAATGCGTGATAAACCGATACATTTCTTTAGTGTTTTTTTCGGGATTCATACATATATTTGTTTTTTCCCCAAACAACAGCTTAAATATGTATTTTTATAATATATTTTACATACTATAAATATTGTTTAATAGGGGTAATACAAACTGAATATCTACCTCCTTTGGTGTCTATACTTGTAGAAATCGCTAGTTACCACCACGTAACTGACTCTACACTGTACCTCACACCAAATGCACTGACTGGTGCCACAGAGGGCGCGAGCGGTGATACTAACGCTATTGGAGGTTTATGGTCATGTTGTCAAAAGGTACAACGGGCCTGTCACTTCTAATTCCATGCATTCGATGACAGTGGCGTAGCCGCCTTATGTAATGATACCGATCATCTTGATCGTCAGTTTATGGCGTTACTTAACATAATAAGTAAGTAGGGTTTACCATCTATTATAAAGCCCAACATTTGCCAGATTGTCCGCGCAACACCTCGGCACGTTTAAGTATTTCATAGCTTTACGGTGTCGCTTTGAATTGTAGTAAATGTCAGACTCTGAATATCGTCTGGGCCTGATTTCATTGACATTTCCATTGTAACTATTTAGCATACGTACGACGTCAAATACAACAACTTATTACAATGCAAAGACAAAGAAGCCTGCAGGCCGGGGATGACCTGATTCCGTGATGACAGCTTGTTCTAAATTCAAATGATGCACTTCGCATACTTTAAATACCTAATGCAGGACATCGAAATTAGTTACAAAATACTGGTATACTGTCGAAGACTTAAAAAAAAACACGATTTTTAATGCTTTTAATATAGGGACAGAATGAGTGAGCGGCTATCACTTTCTTGTACTTTAGCTTGTTTTTGTACCTTATACTACCTTATACCGGGGAGCGTTAGGAACTACGACGTCGTAATACTCTAAGCCACCGAGATGGGAACGTGCTAATCGTCCTAGGTCGGACGCTGCATCCATAAACTGCTGCAATATCGGCCTTTAATGACTTGGCTCCATTGTCGGACGTGGGCTGTGTGGTATAGCCGATAGATCGGTATACAGCAGGCAGGCATCCGCCGAATTAAAACCATATTACCCAACAAACGTTTATAGATTATCATTGCCGGTCCAGTAGGCTTTCTTCTGTATTGTAGAACATATAGAACACAATAGACAATAGTCCTTTTATCATTCAATATATTTTTTACATTTTTATTTCGGAACATTTTTTAAATATTTTTAATTTACATTATTTTTTTATTTTTTTAAATTGATTGAATGTTAAGATTACCTTCACGGTTATCTCGGGTTGAGCTAACAGTGCCCCGGTAAACTGATCCAACAATCGCCGTCTACATTACAATTTATAGTCACGAAAGCATCAACTATTCCGATTCGGATGGCGTCAATACTTACAGTGATTGTTTATGTTACACAGTATATTTCTGTCCCTCGTACAGACGTAAGGGTCAAGGGGCACCGCAAGCAAATTCGCCAATTTACAAATCTGCTCCTAAAAGGACGAAGGGCGTGTGTAATACACGGAGAAGGTCAGCGTTTTGATTTAACCGTCATTCGCCATGCTTATACGATATTAGGCAAAAAACGTCCCGTGCCCGTCGAATGATTCACTCCTAGACAACTTGTTTGTAGGTTATATTTGACATTTAACAAAAAGCACGCAAAACAGATACACTGGTAATATAATACAAGAAAATCAGTTTAGACTTCTGTCACAAAACAACTCAATGAACACATGCTGGGTCGTACCGTGGACACGGCCAATACGTTCCCGGTCGGGTAGACACGTAAAGGCGACGTAATACACAGTATTATAGATACTCGCGATTTTGTTGGTGTTAGTTTTTGGACGTATAAACACCTACACTATGTCCTCTAACTGCTCAATATTACCATACTCTCGAACTGTGTTAATGTTATACAGCTTTAGACTAGAGAATATTACGTTATTTGACAGGACAAGGTCATTTTTAAAATGCATATATTGCAGAATGCATACATATATACTAATCACTGCCACCATGCGATGATATCATAGAATACATATTTATATCGTTAGAGTGTTAATTAACGACTGGGTCACACCTTGACGGAAAGGACCGCGATAGGTGTAGGACAGCACTTTTTACCTGATACACTAACAGGTGTGAGATAAAACCTGGGACACTATAACACTGTAGATACCTTCTAATTACCTGCTACACTGAAAGGTGTGGGGTACCACTACATACGTGTACCTGGTACATTGTCAGGTGTGTTTTATCACTTTTTACGTCGTACACTGACAGGTGTGGGGTACCACTATTTATGTGGTACACTGACAGGTGTGCGGTACCACTATTTACGTGGTACGTCGACAGGTGTGGGGTACCACTATTTACGTGGTACGTCGACAGGTGTGGGTACCACTATTTACGTGGTACGTCGACAGGTGTGGGGTACCACTATTTACGTGGTACGTCGACAAGTGTGTTTTATCACTTTTTACGTGGTACGTCGACAGATGTGAGGTATCACTATTTATGTGGTACGTCGACATGTGTGAGGTTCCACTATTTACGTGGTACGTCGACAGGTGTGGGGTACCTCTATTTACGTGGTACGTCGACAGATGTGGGTACCAATATTTATGTGGTACATCGACATGTGTGGGGTACCACAAATTACCAAGTATAATGATAAGTGTGGGATGCCACATTTTACCCGATAAACTGACATGTGGAGAGTACCACTATTTACCTGGTAATCTGACAGATGTAAAAAACTACAATTTACCTGATACTTACCTCGTATTGACAGGTGTGAGGTACCACTACTTACCTGCCCCATCTACAATTGTGGGAAATTCTGAATAAAAACATCGATTTTACCCGTCCTTCCGTTCGAATAAAAATACATATTTTGTTTTATCGGCTGAAATTAGTTTATCTATCTGAATGGGCGAATTGTACATTTGCACAAATTCCAAATTACTCAAACACATGAGCGAACATTCAGTCTTAACCCGAATGGAAGTAATACTCATACCATAATATGTTTCTCTGTTTATATTTCTTCCGTCGGGAGATGTTTTGATGCTAAAGAACAATCAAACATGTAACTTATTTTGAGTTTCCGCAAGCTGTGTGATTTGTTTGGTCAATCGGACTAGTTGAACAGTCTTGCCCGTTTCTGGACCATACAATCTTCAGTGATATTTTGGAGGCTAAAGCGGATGTCTTTCTTTAGAACAAATCACCAGTGATTAATTAGGTTTAATGTATCTGGAATTTTGAACACAATTTTAAGCAAGCGATAATGTAAAACCTACCTGTTCGCCATTTATATTTGCTAGACATTGGCGCCTGGTGGTTCCGATAAACTTCTTAGCTCCAAGTCTGCGCCAAAGCATGTTACACTCGGCGCTCGAGTTTAAGTCCGACACATCCAGTTGTTTGATAGTGGTAAAATCATTCTTCAACCTTGCTTTCACCTCCTCAGAGTTGAAGTTATAGATTTTCATATCTATCATCATACCTTTATAATCTGTTCGTAGGTTGTACAACCACTGTTTAAACGGAGTGCGATCATAGTTAATATACTGCTCCACATACACGTTGAATGAATTGGGAAGAAAATGAATTTGAACGGGACGGAAGATGAACTGCATGGATAAATGTCTTTGGTCAGTTGACCGATTATTTTTCACATCTTCCAGGTACTGCTGTTTATTGCTGTAAAGTCCTGGCAGGAACTTTGACAACAGTCGCAGGTCTTTGTCTAAGTGACCTGATGTTTTTGGGAATAAAATAAAGAAAATCACAACCAAAATACTCCGTGAAAACACAGTATGCCAATGGCATAAGTTGGCGTCCGACGATGCCATCCTTGAAGTCTTTGAGAAAGACTATGGTTAAAAGCACAAAATCATTTTCATTTAGAAAAGAATTGTTTTAAATCCCGTTTTCATCCTATCGTGTTACGGCGATTCCATGATTGGGCCCGTGATCGGAGCAGACGTTACTCAGTGTGTACAGCGTACATATATGTTTTGTGTCCCCCAGGTAGACACTTATATATACATGTACACAGCAGGAATATGATAGAGAGCCCCAACCGCTTACCACTCTATCGTTCTACAATGATGTATGCGGCCAGGCACCGTTTATACAAATGATGTATGCGGCCCTACGCTTCGTCCTATAACGTAATACACGGCCATCTAATTACGCGCTGTAGGAAGTCATTTCTTCTGTTACCACGTGCTGTAATGAATGAACATCGACTGAGGCGGGAAACTAGCTATATTTAAGGGCGGAGGGGAGGAAAAGGATGTTTACTACTTTAAATTTATAGGGCCCACTTACTACCCTCGTTATACTAAAACATAGGCCCGTTGATTCGCGTTCTCTACTCTAAATTAGGTGTGTGGTACACATCGCTTCTATCGTGTTTCGTTTGTTTGGTGGGTTTTTTTCTCGATATATGTTTTTGCCTATACTTTCTACTTACAGACAAGGATGGGGTACAACGACATGTAAACAGCACGTAGACCAAGACTAATGTATTAACACCGGTTTTTATTTATGGGGAAGTCAAAATGCCATTTTTCATCTCCTTCGATAGCTAAAGAAAAGGCATACATCTTCCGTTGTTAAATATTGATTACCACTACTGAAAATATTTTTCGGTTCGGATGAACGTTATTGGAAGGACACTTAATTATTTAAAATTAATTTAATTATTATTGTAAAGCATTACAGCAAACCAGGAAACAATAGTGTAGCCCAATGCCACAATGACGAGCGTTCTGATTATGAAGTTCATGAACTTGGTCTTGCAATGAATGGTATTGATGTGATACTCTTTATGTGTTTGAATCGACCAAATTGAAGTTGTGTTCATATCACTATGAACGCAATCTTGAAAATTCAAGGATAACGATCTCGATATAAATAAAATGTGTTCTCTGCAGGTGCAGAGTAGGTATATGATATCGAAAGCGTAACCCTTGATTTCAGATAACTCTGTGAATCTTTCGGCTAACCTCGGCTTATTCCGGTACCCTGATGTATAGCCGAGTTGTGAATATCGAGTGCTCTACGAGTATAAGTATGTTTGATTGACTAAGATTATTGGAGTGCCGCTCCATCGGTATTGTTATCATTGACGAAATATCCTCAAAAATTCCATTTAATGACCCGACAGCCAATGCTTCAGAATGTACGTGTGAATAAAAGCTTTTGCGTTCATACCAGTATGATACTTACAAATATACCGTTTAGTCTGTCATAAATTATACAAGTAGTATACTCAAAATACCCCGGCGTTCAGTTGCTATAATTAACGATCTTTGTGATCTTATTTCAAGTTCCATCTTTATAAACCTTGAGATTTTATTCTGACACCAAATGCCAAACCTTCACGGGTTTTGATATATTCCTTGTTTTACCATGGCCGTTTTCTTCCGAATTCCAAATAACTTATAGCCAAGCAAAAGAGCTACGAATCCTCTATTTGATGAAATAGAAAGTGTTGCGTTAAGTTTTTCATCAAAGGCCAGCTTGAATTGATAGCGTCCTAATGACGATGCACTAGTCTTTTATAACATTGTAAATATGTAATATTATTACAAAAGTAACAAAAGTGTGTAGTATTGTAACGAAATGTGTTAAATTGTTACAAACTGTGTAATAATGTTAGAAACTGTCTCATATGAGAGCATGTACAATATTGTAACAAAGTTATATTGTTATGAGACGTGGAATATTTTTACAACGTGTGTAATATTGTTACTAAATATTGTTTGTAATATTTTTACAAAGTTTTGTTTGTTATAGAGTTTGTAATATTTTTACAAAGTTTTAAATTACTGTTATATACTTTGATATCGTATGTACAATGTATGTATTTTATTCAGCATTGTATACTGAACAGAAAAAAATTCGTGAGGAACCTTTATCACATAGTGATACACATCGAGGTAATGTTTAGGCTCTGAAGCAATATCACCTGGACTAGACTGGCTACCATCCCCTAAGTTTTTATGAAGAATTTCTCAGCTGCATTTTACTACTAGCTTATCTCCCCCTAGTTTAGAACTTAGAATCAGACATCCAACTGATCAAAATGTTTTGAGCTAAACTTTTTTCTTAATACTTCAATATTCTAGAGACGGTGGCCAGTCTAAACCTGGACCAAAGCTCGAAAGCTGACGTCTAAATAGGTTTTCAGGGATCATCTTGAAAGAACGGTCTGTGCTGGGAATGGTACGTCACCAAATACTTACTTGACAAATACGTTTTACAAAAGTCGTACCAAAACCTTCATTTATTTACTTTGTTGTTGTGTGTGTTTGTTTTTTACATATTGGATTCTTTTAGGAATTGTTCACTCCCGACAGACTAGCGTATGTCAGGAAAGGGATAATGAGCCGTCTAGTCGCTCTAAGTAGTAATGATTGTGTCCCTTATTGTTTTAAACGTGTTCTCTTTTACGTCGTTGACCATCTGTTCTTGAATGTGTTAAATTATTGAGTCTTATCTCTAGGGAAAGGGCTATTGATAGATGTCGTCTGAAGTGTCTTCCCCGACACCCCCGGGACATGTTAGTGCAGACACCACGCCCCGGACTGTTAAAGGAGGGGTTAATCAGATCTAGGTCCACCATTGACAGATTAGCGGTGTAATGTGACCAGACACTTCCCGCCAATACGACTTCGTCTGCTTATCTGTCCACGTTAGTGTTGTCTGTCCCCAAAGTGTAAATGTTGCTAATATGGTGTTTTGTAACGACCGACCAAATCATTTTAATTTGCGAAAATTCAATATTTCTTCCAATGTTTTCCTTAAACTGCATCTGCAGAAACTGGTTCGCAGCTGCCAGTTCAGAAAATTATTTAGGTAATACCTACTTAATGTATCTCACCAGCGAGTAAGAAAATAGGATTAAGATAAGATTAGGTAAATCATTTAGTTAGAGAGGATCACAAGAGTACACCAATTAACATACACAATAAGGTTTCTATTTTTCCGTGCGAGTGACGTGTCTGGTAATGCTCACACTTTATCATTGCTTTAGCGACTTCATTTCTATAAAAGGATCAAACATCATATTACATTGATCATGTATGAGAATACCTCGAACGGGTTTGTGTTTCCGGGTGTCAAGTTCAAGGTCACCTTATCATTTTTATAGAATATTTTGTCATCGCTTTACTGTGGAGTCTTCAGTCCTAAACGGATTTGATCCAAGTTCAGTCAGGTACTAGATAACCTCGAACGAACTTGTGTTGCAGGTGACGTTGTCAAGGTCACCGTTTCTTTTTATAGATTATTTTGTTATCACTTTACTTTGTCGTCTTTATTCCGAAACGATGTCTAGATAATTGTAGACAGAATATGTTAGCAAATGTATCAAGGTCATCTAAAGGCAATTTCTGGCCGGAAGGGGTATAATCCGCCAATGGATATCACGTGATGCGTTCCTGGATCAGCACGTGCGCGGATAAAGCTTTAAACACCACGTGTTTGAACATTGAAGGGGTAATGGCGGGTACGCCTTACCTAATACAGTGCTTGAAAATATCGGAGCATTGGCTTCGGGAACATAATATGGCTTTTTTCAACACATTTGAGAGTTCTGGCTACAAGTGTATAGCAAAATCTGTTTTCGAAACTGACCCCTTTTGTTACAAATGCAACATTAGGGGAGGGGTCACAATTCTTTACAAATCTGAATGCCCAAATGTTTAAGAAATATATGTAGACAGTCCAAGAATTATTGGAATGCAAGTTCAAACTTCAGATGAAGGGCATTTGTACTGCTTCGCTGTTTATATACCAGCTTCTTCGAGACCGATCGTGGTTTTCAATGATCACACAGATATTTTAGAGCAGTACTCTACCGAGGGAAGGGTAATCTTCGTTGGAGACATGAATGTTAAAATCAAGGGCCCTAAGTAGGACTTCAAAGTCACTGAGAGGTCATCTACATTTCAGGATTTTGTAAGCACAAATAATAAGTTATCTGTTAATTTTATGTACAATATTTAATGACGTTAATAGTAACCATCCGCAATGATGAGACAACTAATTTATGTCGTAAATGTGGCGTTTTATACACAGAGGTTACTAGTCATATAATACTAACTAGTACCTATACGGAACATCTAAGGGACCAGTTTTAGTGTAGTATTGCTAATGTATGCAATAGTATGTTTAGCGTCTATCTACATGGTCAATCTGACTATGAATTATTTCATATATTATGTGTTGGGAAAATAGTATCGGGTTGTTCCCATCTTGGTCACCGGTTGGGCTCTGTCATTCAACCTGCTCAATATGTATCAATCTGTAGCCATTGCCAGGTGTGCAGCTATGCATCCCGACACTTGTCACTAATTAATTAATAACTTCAAAAGTAATCAAATATTAGAGGCAATAGCATGATAGCTTAATTTATAATCGTATAGCAAATTATATTGTTTTAGTTTCGTTTCGCGAGTCTTTGCACAAAAGTGCACCAGAGATATGGAAGCCCTTCTCCCCCAGAATGCATTGCGGTCCCTTCCATTCATCTCAGATTCTGTTAAAACGTATACTTGTACCAAATGATGCGATCAAATTATGATCTTACCTGTTTCATCTTTTAAACCGAATGCAACCATCTTCGCTTTTGTCAGTTTTGCTTGAATTTCAGTAGTTTTCATAACATTATTACGACGGATTGTTTTTCGCGGAAATATCGATGGGCGAAGTGTCACGTATCAATCCGCTGTGCATTTTGCTTTCCACGTGGTTTGGCGTTTACATAATTTAAATCACAATAGCACATAAGTTCAATTATAAAATGAGAAATTTTTGGAGTTAATTATTAAATGACATGGAGTATTGCAGACATCTTTTTAATTGCAGTAATGACGAGATACACGTAGTTAATGTACCTGATCATTATAAAGGTCACTAACTCCTTCCTCCAATTCTTTGAGTTGACGAATATTATTAAAACGCTGTGTTGGTATGATTTCCCTGGCGATCATTCACAAAGATTATCTAGTATATTCATGATTTTATTCCGAAACTATCCCTTTGTGACAATTATTTTGTAGCTCCGGTGTTACTTTCCACACAGGGCGCCGCCATCTTGTTACGATATGAATAGCTCACCTCGAGGTCAAAGTTCAGTCCCTGAGTCGTTTACAGAGTTGCATGGAGTGCAGCGCAAGGAACCCTGGGACAGAGTACTGGAACTTCATTCAAAACACCATCAAAAGATATAGACTGTTGAAACTTAGTTCACGATAAAAAAAATATCAAAACAGGTCTTTTGTAAATAAAAAAAATGTTATCATTCACTACAAAACTTGTTGATAAGACTTACAGATATTTAAGCAACAGCTAACGAAGATTTCATTATTTGGTTACCATAAATACACCGAGTTCGCCAGTAGAAGAGCTTATTACGGTAAAATTGCAGCTTAACGTTTGTTTTAGTATGTGCTATAAAACAATAACACTTAACCTGGCCTAAGTCGGTCACACGCCAAGTACTCGTATGAGATTTACAAGGTATGTACCCTATATAACATTATATATAAATAAAGCAAAACACGAAGACTAGTATAATCGGCTAGCGCTTTCGCCCATCTTGGGGCTCTTCATGCGATTTCATATAACATTATATATAAATATACGTATGTGTGTGTCACCTGAAGATTTTACTCGTGCCTAAAGTTAGTTATTATTTTACACCATAATGTAATATTGCTCAACCCACTACTTCAGCGACACTGTGTGTTCTCTGTCTCTATACACGAAGTGTGCAGTAAAATATAAACGTCTGCGTAATTAAATCTTCTCAATCAAACGTTTACGTGAATTTATTTTTTAAAAACTGATCGGTTGAAAAAGTGAGCAAGTAGTAAAGTATGTTTATATATAAGTATTTATGTAAGTATTTATAAAGGAAATAGCAGGTTCTGCCTTGTGTGCGTATAATCTGACCGTACCGGAAATGTGGTCTGACCTTCCCTTATCTGCAGTCTCGTTATCGCTCTCCGGCTGGTGTAGGTGGTAGCACGTGGTCAGTGTGTCAGTCGTGGCCTTGACCTTTACTGCCAGTTGTGTAAATTAGACTTAAGGGGGTGTGACATTAGTTTTACATGACTGGATGGGTCATCTCTTCGAAATAAACATCATAGAGTAAACATCATATCTTTCCTGTTATAATAGAATATATCTCCCTATTAATTAGTTTCCTTTAATTTTAATTATTTGTTTTTTAAGTATTGTCAAAATAACACTCCAATGATAAGTTAAACGCAATATTCTATGTTCGTTTCTTGAGTGGATATAACCAATCAGAGAACTTGTGACAAGAGACTCAATGACTGTTGCAACCAATCAAATTCAGCAACGCAACGTAGTCAAGGAAACCAATTCACACTTGATATGTAAAAACAAACAAAACTACCAACAAACTTATTTAACAGAGAGCTTGTTCAGATACTACGAAACTCTCCAAACAAATAAACATCAATTGCCTCCACATCAGAAGAGGACATTGATGTAATAATGGAAAAAAAAGTAAAAAGATACAATGTACGTATAAAAACCTGTAAATTCAAATCAACCTTCCTTCCCAACACGTTACAAAATTTAAAATGAAATTTTATCAACTTGGCTCATGGGCTAACATCATCGAGATACGTTTGATATTGATAATGGTACCACGACGCGAAACATGGTCTCTCTACACCAGCATTGGCTTTGTTAAATCTACCATTGACTTGGGAGTCAAGGAAAGTCACGAACGTGTTCATAGTAAACACGCTGAGCAAGTCATTCTTAAAATGTTGACCTGTTTCATAATATCTTGATAAATCTGTGGGCGTGTGGGAGTCGCTGTGACTATGATATGCCTATGTGATGTGGCTGATTTGTGTGATGTCTTCTCTTCGGTATTTCGCCTTACAAGAGGCGACGGAACGATCATTATCGATTAGTCGCCTTGTGTTTTAGGTGACGAAGAAATGATTTTCACCAATACTTCGCCAAGAAACGATCATAAATAGTAATCTTTCGTTTCATCACGACTCCAAGAGCAAAGGCGGAAGAAACGAAGAAACGAAATTAACAAAGCGCTAATTAGCATTCCCTTAATGTCCGTTTTGTCGTCTCAATTTGTTTGTCTTCTTGCCCCTTCGCCTTTGTAGATTTAGAGGCGACGGAACTGATCCCTACGCCTCGCACAACGCAATTGCGATGGAACGAAGGAACACTCATCATCGTCCCTTCGTAGCGAAGTGACAATAAATATAACCTCCGTGTCTTTGCCCTCTACAACAATAAGGCGACATAGTGATTGCTCCTTCATGACAACGTAGCGCTAAATAAAACCTTCATTCCTTCGCGTGCAGTACAAAGGCGAGAATCGCGAAGTGATAGTCATTGTTCCGTCGCCTACTGTAAACGCGAAGTAACGAAATGGCACAAATCAGCCATGCACCATACGAATATCGACACCTGGGATCTGTACACTATTTAAATAACAGACTAAAGAAATGAAGTTGTACATGTACATTAACACATATTTTATAATTCAATGCACAAAAAGTTTTATCTTATTAACGTTAATTCATTTGTAACGGAAGCATCATTTTTTATTGACAAGAATCTGCACATTAAGATAATCACAACTTTTGCGTAATATTTATTGTCGACACAGCGTTTCTTACAAGAAGCGGCCGAACAGAGCCTAAACGTCCTTGTGGTCAGAAGATCGAAAGGACATTGACATAACACCACTGGAGATAAAGTTAATATCTCACAGTTTAAATTCTATTTAAATAATTCATTTTAATTCTTAAACCAACTTTTGTGAAATATATATATATTGCTGTGTGTATTAGGAATAGAACTAAAGTTAGTAAAACTTGCTGTCCAATCCCTTTGTACCATTTACAGCATGTTAAAACAGATAAAATACAGACCTTGCGGGGCAAAGTTCAACCCAAAATAGACTACATAAGGAAACCATCTCTTTATGGGAATTAAATTATCTATTTGGTGAGACACCAGGTGTGTATGTCTAAGCCTACCTGTAGCATGGGCCGCTCGACAAGCCCCATAGCCAATGACAGCAGACCAGGAAACATAAAGATCGTCATGTCCGGGGCTCTCAAGGTCTCGTCAGGTCCGGTGACTCCATAAGGTCTCGTAAGGTCCCCGGACTCCACAGGTCTAGCCAAGTCCGGGGACTCTCAAGGTCCCGTTAGGTCCGGTGACTCCATAAGGTCTCGTAAGGTCCCCGGACTCCACAGGTCTAGCCAAGTCCGGGGACTCTCACGGTCCCGTTAGGTCCCTGGACTCCCAGGTTCCCGTCAGGTCCGATGACTCCCAAGGTCTCGTTAGGTCTGGGAACTCAAAGTCAAGTCAGCTCTAGAGACTCCCAAGGTCTCGTTAGGTCTGGGGACTCAAAGTCATGTCAGGTCTAGATACTCCCAAGGTCTCTGACTTTAAACATATTGTATTGTCCAAAATATGTACAAAGGATTTGGCACAAGTTATAGCAACTTATGAAGCCATCTCCTAGCAACAAAATATTATATATATAGACAAGTGATGATATAGACAATTAATTTCAAATTCAACGATTGAAAGGAGTCAATTACATATAAATTGTAATAAATATATACATATACTTTATGTTCAAAATCTTCCGCTAGATTTTATGAAGGACTGCACAAGTTCGAATACATTACAATGTACATCCAAAGCCAGGTTTCCATTGCCAAAACGTAACAAATTCAAGTTCTCGTCTCCCTGGACTCCCAAGGTCTCGTTATAGGTCTGGGTACTCCCTAGGTTTCGTCAGGTCCGGATACTATAGAGGTCTCGTCTGTTCTGCTGACTAAAGGTAACGTCAGGTTTGGAGACTCTGATGGTCTCGTTAGGTCCCTGGACTCCCAAGGTCTCGTTAAGTCCTTGGACTCCCTAGGTTCCGCCAGGTCCGGGAAATATCAAGGTCTCGTCAGTTCTGGTGACTCAAAGTCACGTCAGGTCCGGATACAGTCAAGGTGAAGTAAGGTCTGGGGTCTCTAAATGTCTCGTTAGGTCATGGAACTCTCAAGATCTCGTCAGATCTTTGGAACCCATTTGTCCCACTAGGTCCTTGGGCTCCCATTGTTTCGTCAGGTCCTGGGACTCCCAAGATAAAGTCAGGTCCTGGGGACTATCAAAGTCCTTTCGTGTACGGGGACTCTCAAGGTCTTGCCAGGTCTGGGGACTCCCAAGGTCTCGTCAGGACCGGGGACTCCCAATGTATTGCTAGGTCTAGGGACTCCCAAGGTCTCGTCAGGACCGGGGACTCTCAAGGCCCCGTCTCAATCTGGTCAACTATCGGCTTGTCACTAAGATTAACTCTTTTATTGCTTAAGTATGATGTAATCAAATGAAGGCTATAAAAATGGTTAATATACTGTCTACGTGTCTTTTGAAAAAAAAAGGAATTTGACGTTCTAGTTAGATAGTACACTCTTGATTATCAGAATTGTTGGCGTAAAAATACCAAAACACAATGGCAGTACGCCACTAGCCTGCCTTTGTAGGAATACACAGGGAACGGTATATTACTGAAGACCAGCCATTGTACATAGACGTGTTCAATAGGAAATGTGAGTTAAAGTATGAAGTCATTACTTTATTCTATTCTATTAATTCATATAAAATATCATTCTACATTTACTTTTTTTTACTCTTAAGTACATTTCTACAGTCAGCAAATATCGGAAGCTAGCATAGATTTCATAAAGCTTTGTATAAAATAAAAACCTATTTGGTCAAACCGTTTGCATTTATGATGGTCGATCAGAGTTACGGCCCTTGTTTAGTATAAGTGTTACCAGAGGGCGGAAAATATCAAAATTCGAGCCCGAGATCTACGAGCTCTAGGCAAATTCTAAACCTATAGTCACGGCCTTCGGCCCAGTCCATTTCCACCGCATATGGTCTAGTTGACCATATGCGGATTTCCCTGGCGAAACTTTTAGGGAGTACCGAAACTAAAGTTATATCCGTTCCACGTGAACCAACAACAGGTGTTTGTTTGTTCACGTGGAACGAATATAACTTTAGTCATAGTGACCTTTTGAGTGCAGTTGTGTCCTGTAAACATATAGGTACTTTCACCCACAGGGACCTGAGAATTTGTTACAGCTACATTTGGACCAATGCTGAATATACTAGTTTATGTCCAAACATAGCTGTAACAAAATGCCCAGGTCCCTTTGCTTTCACCGGTCTATTTTATCAAAATGACGGAAAACGACTAAATGAATACCTACACATAACGGAACGTATCTGAGTATAAGTATAAAGTGTCGATATTTGTACCCCAATACCTGTTAACAAGACAGGGCTGCGATATCTCTCTGTTAATGTATCCGCAACTCGTCTGGATATAAACTGTATGCTAATTCACCCAGAATGTGACCCGACAGAAACTTTTAATAGCGCGCAAGATAAAGAAAAGGGCAGACCTTTCGCACATTACCGAGGCCCCAATACAGACCTGATTGCCCACCGCGACTAATAAAACTACTTTACCTATCGTACAGATCAACGTAAGCAAACACATTTCGTACATTATTTTAAAACTTATTTTGCATAACACAGGTGAAGTAGAAAAGACTGCAACGTTTTACACGGATGATTGAAAAGTGACTAAGGGTAGACTTAAAAGAAACGTATACATTTCAATTAAATTACTACAGAAAAAGGTTATTTGAGAGATGAAACGGGACGTAAGAATGTCTGTAGGCTCATCAGATAGATATCTGACCAAATGGATGTATCTGTAGGTGAAAATTAAAATAGGTGAGGATAGCGTTACCGATAATATTAAGAGGGAACCTACTTTGAATGAGTGTATCCAGTTGTAGTTCCCTCGGTGCAACAACACTCTGGTGCAACAATTAAAACTTTTTGACGTCATAGTATATTGTCGCTTAAAGTTATAATGACATGTTTCTTATTGTAAACATGAAATCTTTGTATTATACATATCTCTGTATACCATTGTAAAACAAAGGTACTGAGATAAATACAAGTTTGAAAGAAGTGTAAATATAAATGTTTTAATAGTCTGTACCCCGTGCAGCACCATGATAGCTAACATACTTCAACTCTAACAGTTTTACCTTAATAAAGTGTCCTACTGATGTATTCAAAAAGTACAATGGTCAGAGTCCTTGTATTTATTGTCAACGGTGGACATTTGAATCCATATTCTATAAATAGACCGTTAAGTTGTAACTTGTTAGTCAGCGCGATACATGTTCTCTTGTTGTTGATCAAAGGGGTCCCAATGATAGAAATGGTAATGCTATAAAACAAGACACTTTTAAACTACTTTAAAAAAAATGATGAAAAATGTAAAAGTTTATGTAAAAATTCCATTTAAAATCTGAAATAGGAAAATTCAATCTTAAATCAATGACTACGCGCATGCCGTGATGAAACACGCAACTTATATATTGCAGAGAAATCACTTATGCTCATTTACATAACGTAGGTACAAGAATAGATTTCATACTTAGAGGTCGTCTTGTTAGAAGAAAATTCTTGCATATTTTGGTTAACAAAAACACGCATGTACATTTTGGGTGATATCCTCTTCTGACCTAAAAATCACCTATAATATCATAAGGGCTTGGTGTGTAGCCAGCTCTGGGAACATCTTAAAGAACCTCGGACGTGTTAAAGTGAATATAGCGTCTCATTGTAAGTTATTCGCAGATAGAAAATGGCCGAAGGCGTTCGCGGTTTAGTTGTAGTTAACTTGTTAGCGATAAACTTCAATAAGGACAAATTGTTTGGCACTTTGATAGCAAAGAAACACAAAAATGGTTGCTTCAGAGAAAAAACGTCCGCAGCTCTTGTTCGCCGCTAGCTGTTAGGTTCGGGTCAGGCCAGAACGTTCCCGGTCTTTCATACTTGTCCTCAAAGCATCTACGCGTCAGTTGTTTGACGGTATCGGAGGTAATTAAACCCTCCCGGAATTCTTTCACTCCCTAATCTATGGCCGTTCTAAGATTGAACAAATTTCTGAGTGATATCTGATCAAATGTTGCAGATCAATGCGGCTGATAACGGCCGCATGGAATCAATTTAAGGAACATAGAACGGTTGCTTGTCTATACTGTATAGTGAAACCGTCCAGCTAAAGGTAAACTGATTTCAAATGACTGAATTTGACAACAACAAGAGTAACGATTGGCTGTTCTGGGACAGCCAATGGGACTATGTTTCTTGCTAACCGGACTAAAGGATCAAAACAATAGACGTGTCACGAGACAAAAACGTGTAAATTAGAAAAAAAGAAGGATCAAAGATGTCGGTTTAAAATAGAAGCAACCTTTAATGTACAAATTTACAGTGAAAGCTGTAGTTACCAACATCAACAATCTTATACTACAGAGTTAAGTATAAGTCAGTATAAATTCAGGTTTTGTAGTATTTGTAGCCAGGTGTCGATACATGCAGGTATCGTTGTATATTATATCCAGGTGTCGATAAATGCAGGTATCGTTGTATTGACTTGTAGGATAATACATAATGTTGCTCAAGACAGCTTTCGATAAACTCAGGTTTCGTTTTATTTATTTTTTTCATATAAAACCATGTCGTTTAGGTCAGATGTCGATAAATGCAGGTATCGTTGTATTTACTTGTCGGATATTATAGCCAGTTGTCCATAAATGCAGGTATCGTTGTATTTACTTGTAGGATATTACAGAATGTCGTTCAAGTCAGGTGACGGTAAAATTAACTTTCATTATACATTACAGAATATCGGTTAATTTCGGTGTCGGTAAAGCCAGGTTTTAATGACATTACTGAACGTCGGTTTGTACTTTGGTGAAATTTACTGAGGAGAGATGATACTGGCCTTTAAGAATTAGTAATTTAGAACACATTTTTGAGGTCCTCAACGTGCTACTTTTTATTTATATTTGTCAAGCAGGACATTCAAGTTTAAACGCAGCTTCGAACCTCTTATCAATGTTTGGCTAAGAAAGAACACAACCGCATCCGAAATTGTGTCAGGAATAATTCATTAACATGAAATATATATGCCCATTTTGATACCAGCATTTCGAGTTGATAATTTATCTTTTTCAATTTGTTCGTCGCTGATGTGTTACCATTCTTTACTAAACCCTGGCTACATGCCAATAGGAGGGGTGGGAAACAACATCAGATTAACGCTTGTTTGATCAGAAAACATCAACAATACATAACAGGCAGTTTTTAGTTTAATTTCTGGTTATATGTTGGTATACCGGTTTTACATTACTAAGTAAGTTTACTGGTTATTTTGAGTTGATTCAGTGTTCTTTCTAGTCTTCCTTTTTTGTTAAAGTTCATTCAGTGTGTGTTAATCCTTGTCTCGAGCGTTTGTTTTTCTTTTTGTAATGAAAGTCACCTCTGGTGTTATTTCACTACATATAGGTGAAATCACGACGAAAAAATGGTGTTATTTTATTACACAAATGACATCACGACTCTGTACCGGATGTCGTTTTCACTATAAAGTGGTGTTATTTTATTACACAAATGACATCACGACTCTGTACCGGATGTCATTTTTACTATATAGTGGTGTTATTATACTACACAGATAACATCACGACTCT
>JAUMHH010168661.1:0-16521 GCA_032359455.1 Chlamys rubida | reverse complement strand
AGAGGACTTAGATAGGCTATGCCTGATGTCTGATCCTATTGACTATTGCTTATATTGTCAATAAAATTTGTTGAAATCGAACTATAGTAACCATAAACACGGACAAAATAATACAAGTATACTATTTTATTGATCTGTGTTTCAGTACATTGTCCACATATGCATTATCAATCTTCAGTTATGTTAATTCTGTCGATTGATAAGTTTGCAGTAGAATTCACATTGCACGTTTTGCCTTTAATTTCCTCCTAGAGACTTGACGAAGCCCCAGCAGTGATCACTTAGTGTTTTACAGTGTCATTGTACAACAGTCGTTCAAAAGGCACGATAAAAACCGTACGACTTAAGGATATATGCAACCTAAGTATGAAATGCACCTCCCTCTCAAAAGAGTTCCCTACTACACTTGTGCTTTAGAGTAGCCATGACTCACTGATGATATTTATAAAGCTACACAGGAATGCGTGACTTGACAATATGAGGTAAACCTGAACTGTTATATAATGGCATAACACATTTTAAGGGAGATAACTCTCCCGCAACGTCACAAGTAGTATACTACCTTAATGAACTGTCTGTTTTTGCATGAGTACATAAAAGCATTAAACTGTTTAGTAGACAAGCATATGTTCAATAGTGTAAATCAACTTGAGGTCCACGTGTATATTTGCTGAGAGTTTTGGCAGATTCCTACCCACGACTTCTGTTATTATTGCTCTGGTGTCAGGACGCACTTTCGAACATTTGCCGCCTTAATATCATCATGTCAATCACATCTGGTTGTTCACGACCATCCAGTAACATTGGTTGGCGTGGCCTATATTCTGTAACGGAATAACGTTTCCGGACTTACGGAAGTATCGAGATAAGCAAGCGTCCATATCATAACCCCTGTAAACAGGCTGGCAATATGACTTAAAACACGGCCTATCAACACCACCGACTAACACGGAAGGCTGAATTGCTTCTGTTTGTCCTAGTCGAGAGTATATGGAATAAGGTGTATCTGAGACTTCCGGATATTACCACGCTGTCGTGTAGTCAGGATTACATTATCTCACACTGCCACAAGTGGAGGACATCCTCCGTTGGGACCCAGGTAGGACGAGGCCGGTGACACAATACATGACAATAGGTGTCCCTACATGACAATAGTGACACAATGTCAGCTTCAGGATGTTTACAACTTCATTCCCATTATCTGTTTCGTGAAATCCTCAAATGCCTGGAACAAATAACGACAAACAAATAAAAAAAATGAACTTTTCCCAATTAATTCTACTGTAAAATTGATGCTCGTGTTTCTTCTGTTGAATAAACAAGCGCGAAAATATTTCACGTCAATTTTTATTTTTAGATTATTAAGATTATATATTTTACATTTACATGACGAGTTTAGAACTGTTGACAACGCGAAAACTTTCAAACCGCAATCAGTTTAAAGACTGAAAACGCCAACATTTCCACTCGCGAAAGTTTTTACTTTTACAGTACATAATGTCATAACGCTTTATAGCTAATAGGTCTAGTCCATACACATGTTATTGTGATACGGTGATGATTTGTATCAGACTGACATGAGCATGGCGACATTAACTGGTTAACTGGTAGATAATTTAGTTGGAATATATTCACGAGGGAAATATTTAGTGTCAACATAATTCTCCTTACTCTACAACACAGTAAGATACACTAAGATAACACATTTGAAGTAAACCATGTGAAATAGTCGTAAAACCATTAAAATTACACTGACACAATCCTGTGATCACCATTTAGAATTTCAACTTACATCGATTTCCGCCATGATGGTGGGGTCCACCTCCTTCCTTGGCGTGGAAGCCTGTGAATGTGTGGAGGAGTTGGATGAGTATGAAGAATTGCTTTTCCTGGATTTGAACTTGGTGCCGTCTGAGTCAGATTTGTTATCGAACACATTATCATCACTAGTAAAAGAGGTGTTTGTTGTGGTCAGGTCGGTGAGACTGTCCGCCTTGTGAGTTTCTGTTCCGTCCTCAGAGTCGTACTCAGTGGACGGGTCGCCATTCTCCAGGCCGTGTCGATGTCGGTCTATTACCATGGAGTCTGACAGGTACCCGTTCGTTATTGCATCACCGTCATTAGAACGCTTTGATTTTTTTGACTTGACAGATCTAGAAAATGTTTTTTGAGCTAGTTTCTGAACACTGTTTTTTAAAGTGTTTGTTTTATTCATATCACTGTCATCTTTTGTACCATTGCTACCGGGTAATCTGACCGCGGATGAGGCGTCATCACTGACACGTGATTCAGGTTCATGAACGCCGTTACCGTTGGACTTCCGGTTCTGGTTCATGTCTAATAAGTCCGTATTGGACGTGGATTTGTTGATGTGTGAGGTAAGGTCAAGGTCGATTTGTTGTAGTTTGTTGTTCAGTTCCTGTAGCTGACCTTTCAGGTGGTCTTGGTTGTTGGTCTTTTTCTTGCCCCCGAAACTGAAAGGAAAGCGCTTGCTGGACGTCGTCTGGCTGTGTAGCTGTTTAGTTATGGTCTCCATCTGTTGTGACGAAGCAAACACAATAAATAGGGGACAAACAAATATTACCTGCTCTGTGTATAGCTTCAGTTATCAAATGTAGTTTTGCCATCTTGAATTATAGCTAAAAAACAATTGTAGGGAAAGGACTTCGAATAAGTTGTTCAACTTGTGCCCAATCCCATTTCTAATTAATTGGCAATGAAATATGTTTAAATAAAAGAATTCAAAGCATAACACGATATTTTATTTTAAACATATACTTTTATTAAGCTATTTTTTATTGCTATATTGATAGCCAAATTTAAGAAAATTGTTCCGTTACATACGCCATACAATCCGATGGATAATACCATAACCTAAATCTTGAGGGAGCTGTATTTTTGGTAACACTTTTTAGTTACTCAACATAAATCACACTAGTTTACCTTGATCTGTGTGGACAGACGTCTCTGACGTATGTGTGTTGCGTAGGTGATTTGTTTCTCCACCGAGTTGAGGTCTTTGTTGGGGGACTCCACTCCGTGAGAACGCTGTAACGTTAGATGTATACACGTCAGGGGACATAACTCGAACGACATTGGCAATGCTTATAAAACGTATAGTAAATGTTGCTACACATTTTTTTGGCCGTGAAAATTCAAGATTCTTAGAAAATACGTGTCAATTTATACTTTTTGCTATAAATATTCGCGGAATTTATAAAATACGTAACACTATTTGTTTGCTTTAAAAACAAAACAATAGAATGCACGTCCTAAGGGAGAAATCAACCAAATATTGTTTTCATCTTTAATTAAATTTACGAGAAATATATTTTTTAATTGCTATCCTAGGACATAAGACTACCTACCCGCTGTCGAGCTGCCTGTTTCCTCTCTAACTCGTGTTTCTGACGTAACATCTCGTGTAAAAGCTTCTGTTTCACCGACACACATTTATCTTCATATGTAGAGCCATCTAGGGGAAATAAAACAGACAAATACTCATTATGTACGAAATGTACTCAACAGAACATCGTGGACTCAAAGAAGCCTTGCAAACTATTTGAAAATTGAAAAGAAAGCAAATAAATGTCTTTTTTCCATTGTGTTCATTTAAAAGGAGGAGAACGACTAAATAATGGACAGGTTATAATTGTACTAACCTGTCTGGGGGAGAGACTCTACAATAACTGTCTCTGACGTCACAGCCTGAGGACTAGGGGAACCCCCAGCCGCCTCCTGTATGGCTGCCTTCCACTCCTCCATATCGTCCCGGCTGTCGACGGACAGATGTATCGACACGTACTCCTAAAAGTAAGCACACGGGATTCACAAAAGTTAGTCCTGAACGTTCATGGCTTTTCTGTTATCATTGTACTATTCGATATTTATCTCTTCTTTGAAATATTTTGTTTTTCCTGAACTCTAAGATAAAGACAAGCACAGATACAGGTTCCAATGTCGTGTCTGAAAGGAACCATTTGTTTATTGTTTCCTTCTCGTCGGTTACATGAAGATAATCTATACACATAGATGCATTTGTCATCTGCCAAAGAAAGTGTTCGCGCACATGACCAAGCTGGGCTGTTATTGAACACGTGTACAATTTCTATATATACTTACAGATACTATCATAATATCATTGAAAGTGTGAATGTGTACATACGCAAAACAATTAATTAAAAAGGCCGATTTAAAAATGTTGTGTAGTTAAGTATTCCTAAATATGGCTACAGAAACATGACACAGGGACCCGAGAATGTGTTACAGTTAGTATATTTGGACCTTTCCTGATGTATAAAGGGTATTAAACAGACACTTTAAGGGTTTAAATCAAATCTCTGTAAAAATGGCACCCTTCTAACATTACTCTGCACATCAGGATAGATTCAAATGTGCCCACTGTGACAAAGTGTCGAGTCCCTGAGATATATAACAAACACAAACATATCTATATATATATGTGCACGCGTCCTGCACATGCGTATACGAACCTCGTGCGTGAGGTGAAGGACGAAACGTTTCCCTCTGAACCTGTCGACCAGACATTCGGCTCCGTACCCCCGGACGTCCAGCAAGTCCACGGTGATAGAGTCGTCTGGGGTGGAGTAACAGAAGAGCGATGACCCCTTCAGGACAAACATGTACCTGTGGAACCAATATCAGCACAAAGTTAATACCGACAGAATATAGTCTAACCTTCCTCAGTCTATCCAAATCGTACGTAGGTTTCAGTGAGAACTATTTATACGAAACCTTGTTTAAATTAAACTTTGTAGATTTAAAACCTGTAGAGTGTACAACACTTGACCAAATCCATTATCGATGATAACACGAGATCATTTGATGTATTGGACGATTCCATCCAGATGGACTGACCGACGTTAACATCTCTATTTTTACTGGTGACGCATCTACATGACATTATCAAGCATGTGAGAGCCTGTTTCTCGCATCTACATGACATTATCAAGCATGGGAGAGCCTGTTTCTCGCATCTACATGACATTATCAAGCATGTGAGAGCCTGTTTCTCCCATCTACATGGCATTATCAAGCATGTGAGAGCCTGTTTCTCGCATACACGTACTTCTGTCATCATGAGAAAATCTTCTATTCTAAAATTAAAAATGTGTGCTGTTAACATGGGTTAGGGAAATAATTCTTACCAGGGCGAGGATTTCTATACTAGTGGTAGACTATCTAAGTTTTAGTAAAGAGGAACAAGACAGATGCAAGGAGATATCAGATAGACGGATGGAGGATGAATAAAAAATGGAAAACAGGTCATTTATGAGAAGATACGGCACAGATACGAGACAGCCACTCGGTGATACTAACGAGTACCCTAAACAACCAGAAACTCAATAAAAGGCGTCAGTTAGACCACTTTAACTAAGACAGATCAAATGCTGGGTGTGTTCGACAGGAACATGATTACCACCAATTTGTTACTCCTACCAACACATGCCCTTTTGTTTCGTTCCAAACGTTTTATCGCTCTAGTTTTGCAGTCTAATTTTAAAACCGCTATCGCTACAAAGATCCGGTTCACTGCAAACGAGGCCCACACAACATTTGATGATATCTAAATGATATTATCAGAGCAAATTTTAAGGATGCTAAAAACACCCTTGCTTTCTTTTTTTTCAAATAATTTGAAAATTTGCTTAAAGTGGTGATGTTATCAGTCACACATAATAGCCGTTTCAGCTTCCATGAGAGCGTATAATTGGGATTTTTCCTTTATCACTTCTTTAGAAGAAGCTTTGACGGACCATATTGTGTAATTGTAGAGAAGCATTGTGTAAATAAATAAGTGAAAAAAATATGTGAAACAATTAACGTTCGTCACGCTCTCGACATAACTGTGTTTGCGTACCATTTACTAGGTCGATCTGTGTGATCGGTAAACGATCCGCGTGCTTACCATTGAGGAGTGCGGGTCAGTCCTACTGATAGCCACCAGACGAGGTCTGCACCCACACCCACACATCTGGCGCTATCTCGCCCCCGACTATCTCTGTACATATCACGCTTACGTCCTTATCTGTTGATACATGTGGTTATGTTCCTGTAGTTTCAGTACTTGTTGTTAGTGAAAGTTTAGGTGCCATATTGGTCACAGGCCAAGTTCCGGGGGAAAATATTATGTAGACTTGTACATTTCTGTATGTGTAAAATATGAATTAGTGCTATGCATTAATTACTTTGTTTATTTCAAACATAACACAACCTCAGACCAAACATTCCACAACAATATGAGATACGGCAGTACCAGGTACAGGGCTGGTACAGAAACATGAGTTTTGTTTGTTTCAGTGCTAATATTACATCGGCCTCATCTCGGTATGTTGACAATGGTAATTAGTTCACTAGTCGATACAATGGGGCAGTTGTTACTGTCATACTTTAGTTGGGTAACATATAACCTTTGACAGACCTTATATCACCAGTACACCAAGTTTACCCAATGATCATATAAACGTTTATTTATCATAAATTTTGAGTATTATATATGTAAAATACTAAATCTACAGTTGTTTTAAAATGTTCGTGATGTAAACAAATTGGTAAATCTAAACTTTCAATATTTGAAACGAAACACAATGGATATAGTTATGTAAACTGACGTCAATGTACAGGAAGGGTTTGCCGGTGATGTTTAAAACAACTTCTAACACATCCATATGGTACGGTATCAGGGACGGGCACACACATCGGTATCCCGCCAATTCGAAACTTGCCAGTTAACCTCCCTCTTTTAACGAACAAAACTTTGATATATATAGTTCAGCTGTGTTTCCAATCCCTAACTATAGTTTTTTGGAAAATTGACAAAATGCGAAATTGTAAACCTGTAAGAAAAGATACAGATGTAACGCAAATGGTGGTGCATTACAGATCTTATCATTTCTTAGATGTTATTCAGTTGTAGGCTTGGTCAGCTTTTAATGATTATTAAAATATCAACGACTTTAATTTTATTGTACCATTAAGTATAGCTACAGTTGATCGTTAGTGACTTTTAAACCCCTTTAAACATTAAAGATGAATGCGATGTACTTGATATCGTCGTCAATTTTGAATTAATTTAATAACAGACCATCTCACCGTTCTATCTTTCTATTTGAAACATCCTAAATTTCAATTGAAAGTTTACATATTCCTGTTGAATAGTGAAACACAATATCTTTATGGTTGGCAACTTCAGACACCCATACCGATCAGTGTCATCCCCTATCCCACAGAAAACCCCGCCTCCTCTGACTTCACCGACAATCCCCTCCCCCAGTGGGGCCTGATATCACCGATTCACTAGCTACATTCATATCTAGCTCACTGGCTTTTCTCTGTTTGGTTATGGATACACACATACGTCTGTATATAAAAATGTAAACAGATTTAAGTATGAGTCATGTTTAGGATCAATAACTTATCCTATTGCATTTTACATTAGTCGTATATTCGTCACAGTGACTAGATATTGAAGGGACACAGGGTCATACCAAACAGACAATATCTCTTTTTGTCACAGTGACGGGATATTGAAGGGACACAGGGTCAGTGACAGTGACGGGATATTGAAGAAAGAAAAGTTGGTGGACAAAATATTCAGCTTTTTGAGTTTAACGTGATAACCTAAAAAAAAGTATCTAGAACAATTGTGATTTTCATCACATTGACAGTTTCACCTATGTGAGTATCAAATTAGGAAATCACAGGGTAACCACAAAAGCGTTGTCCTGGGTACTTTGGAAATTGTCATATATTCTGTATTTGGTACAATTCCTATATTTGGTACCATTAACAACGAATCGATGTTTCTGGATCCACTTTCAAATAGCAAACTTCATCTAACAGGGAATGAGTTGAAATTTGAATTTTGGCCCCACATGTGTAGTTAGGAAAAACTCGAGTTAGCCCTGTTAAATCGTACGGGTACTGGTGCATGACGTTATAACTTATAGCAGAAACAGGTTATTGAACTGTTGCTTACCTGAGCCATTGTTCGCTGATATTTCTTCTCTCCATGTACCCGGTGATGACTGGCTCCTCAATTTCTTTTGCAGCTATTTTCTTAACTAACAAAGCTTTGTGCTTCTTCCGCCGTGACGCCGGTGAGGCTTCTGGTGAGTTGTCTACCTTTGTAGCCATGGCAGCAATTTTGTTTCCCAAACCGGAAGCGGAAGAAGATGATGGAGTGACGCTTACAGATTTTGTTCTTCTTAGATTGCGCGACTGAAAAACACAAAAAATCCAAAAACGTTATGAGTATGCACACAAAGAACAATCCTGAACTACAGCTATTGAAATGTACGATACTAAATGATATTTACACAATGATCGTCAACAAGTATCTCCCTTAGGTCCAGTGATGTCTATCCAGGTAGTGACAGGAATGCTATGGGAACATAGATACCCGAGAGTGTGTTGTCTGATAGGACCGGCCTCCACTACAGTTCAAGGAGTCTAGAACACTTCGTGGCTGTGTAAACAAATTGTGCTTGCTCTACTGTCACTTACATGTTTAACACATAAAGTATATATATGAAGCTTTGTTGAAGTAGCTACACAATGTCGGTCTCCAGTCCGTGGACAACATCAAACATGCTCCATTAGTCAGTGTTGTACATATCAAAAAGTTAATAACTCGGCTGTAAACTGACTTTCACTCAATATGTGTGCTCTGTATCCCTATCAATCACAATCTATGGACCAGAGAGCGTGCACACTACAATCTGTACAGGGTATATAAAACCAGCTGTGGTCGTATCTGTTACCGTACTGGGCTACAAGTATCAAATAGCTAGTCACAAATATACATAGATGTAGGTAACCGCAATAAGCTGTTATTATATTGGAATCGTTCAGGTGCAACGTACCATGTTCTTTCTTCATTGAAATTATGTAATAAATATGTGCAAATTTACCTTCTGATATATGATATTAGAATACAGAATAACCGACGAGAAACTGAATTAAAAATCCGTCAACCAGTTTGCTTTCAAAACCAAGTATGCTTGATAAGCCCCTAGCGCCAGCTATTGATGACAAGGTTAAGAACTCCTCCACACATTCATGAACAGCTAATGAATACCTACGCGCATAATCACCCAAAGAAGTGCTGCACGTGTAGGACAATTCCAGGCACTCCTACACGTGACAAGCTAAAACACAAACACGTATAACTGCTTGATGTTTTCTCATGTTTTTGTTGTCGAGACGGTAACGTGACCTCGTGTAGTTACCTATATAGCTATGCACTAACTGATATCAACCTCTCACTTGGCTCATTGCTAAATTTCAATCGTTGGTGTTTTTCAGGAAATAATCTTGCTAATTGAAATAAATTAAATGATACTATGCAAAATCTTCCTACATCTGGTACAGCAAAACTTACTGAGTTGAGTCCACTGTTAAAATCTTAATCAAAGAAAACCTTTCTCAGCAGTGGAATCCGGGCGGTCCGAAATGTCTGAACATTGATGCACGGACGTGTAAACCACGCGCAGTTACATGGTTCCTGGACGTGAGCACACAGCGTGATATACGGAGGAGTCGGGCGACCCCTAGTTTGCGTGTAACCCCCTCCCTATTCCTCGCGTGCAGCCCCGCCAGTCTCCACAGCTGGGCTGTCTCAGACGTAATCACCAACACTTCAAACTACTTTACACTGAACGTGCTGACAATGATAGAATTATATATTTTTCAGACACGTTTTGTTTATCGTATTTCGGTAGTCCGTGTGGAGTCTTCTCATTAGTAACACGTGACACATGCACATGTAAAACAGAGGCATAGGTCAATCTCATTAACACAGCTCCAGTATAAAACACATGACACCAAAAATATATTAGGATATAGATGTATGTGCGTGTGACTGTGCAGCAGGTGAGTACCGCGTGACACGTGCCAGTAACAGATGGTGCTCCTGTGTAGTCTTCTTCCCTAAGTAGAGCAACAATGACAGACATTTAAATATTACAGCCGTAATCTCTTAAAACTTACATTTTTCCATCAGAAGTGTAACGAAGGAAAGGAATAGCGCTGAAAACGTCGAGTTGGACTATATTGATATTAGTAGACATTCTCCGTTTAATGCTATACACGCGCTTAGGCTAAAAACAAACTTCGGAAATAATTAGATTTAAAATGAGCCAGCCCCCGAAGTAAAAATAGCCCCCCATTACAGCCTGTACACAGTAACTATATGGGGTATAATGAGTACGCCCACCTGGTTACGGACAGCTTAAGACGTCATGTATCTTAACTTTATCTTAAACGTTCACAATGATCATGTAATTGAGTGTTGTTTGGCTGTTGTTGAAATTTAACGCAGACAAGCACATATTGTGTTATATCACTAACATTTTAAACTTATTTTGAATGAAATCTATAGCTGTTTAAGCTAACCGGATCTGCATAACCTCGGCCCTCAAGTCCGCCCAGGAAATATACATGTGTTCTTAATTTTACTTTCTGTAATTATACATTAGATGTAGAGCGTACGAGGACTGAATCATCACATCCAACAGACCTACGACAACGTATATTACACGTGTAGCTATTTCTGTCAAACAGTAAACATATATAATAATAAATATACAGTACTCGGCACACCTGTTACGTGTGGATCAATTCAGACGCAAACGTAGGCAGGCCACACAAAACTGATTTTTAACATACAGGAATAGCTTAATATCACTCTAAATTTACTTCGTTTTGTCATTGATAAAAAGTGGAATTATTAAAATGTTTTTAATTTCTCTTGCCATATCATAGGGCAGATACAGTACCAGTGTCCTTACATCGTCCACTCACTGAGTATGGGCTAATATACACGTACATCTATATCCCGCATGCTGATGGGGATGGGGAAGTATATCGAAGTAATCCTGTCACTATCACCCGTGTCACCCTCGCCCTGATATTCTAGAGAATACGGGATGGCCACCCTGTTATACTGTATAGAGAACGACGGCCACAAATCGTCCCTATCTCCTGCAGTCCTTTCAGTCGACTAGCGTGCCAATCATCTCTCACCGCACGTGGGGTAATTTAAATTTCATAAAGTTTGGATGGCTTTCGTATAAATTCTCTTTTAACTGTCGTTTTATGACCACAGCATGGTTTATTGGTCATAACAAGGGACTCCAAACACCTTACCATTACTGATGGGCCTGCAAATCAGGACCTAAGGTTAACGTAAACATTTCACGAGGTTTTCTATGACGTCAGATCAAAAGCTGCGGTTATGGTTGATTAGTGTGATAACGAGGCTAAGTTATGACGCCAAAGTCTTGTCACTGTCCCAAGTCTGGACGAACGTATCATACATAACCTCCAAGAATAGCTAAACACAATTCTCAAGTGGTATAAATATCACCTAACGTTTCTCGATATTACATTCACTAAAAATGTCCTGTTTGTTTTTCATTTTTTTAATGTGTCATTGTTATCACGTTCGTAATTAGATGAAGTCAGACTGCCGTTGTAAAGTGTCTTTCTATTTCATGACATGAACACAGGACAGAAAGGAGAAATATACCCGAATGACGCACCAGTCTTGTACAGTAGTGATGTAAACATTCGAATCGAGTAACTGATATCTCGTCAAGGGCGTGTTACACTTTAACTGAATTTCGTTTCGTTTTTTTCTAACTCGTCCCGATAGGGTTTTATATCTTCTAGTGTTACTTTATCACCAAACAGCGTCATATTGCTTTCGTATAAAAACAAACGAAACATCTGTGAGAGGGCGATAACACTGGGGAGGCTACAGACACGTCCTGACGGGCGATCTTATCTCCGTTTTGATCTTATTGGATGTATTTTCAATCATTATTTCTCGAGGTCGGACGTGTAACTCCCCTCCGATAACACTCGGTCTCGACATGACCCTCTTCAGACAGACGAGTGTTCATGGCCGACAGTTTATGTTCTCACAGGGCTTTTCCAGGTTAAGACCTACATATTTGGGGTACAGTGTGATTGCTAGATACTCGAAACTTTATTTAAGAGACGCATACATGTAAGCAAGAATCTGTTACTCTTGAAAGTAATTATTGCGACAAATTGAGAGAAGGCGTATACGTTTAGCAGTGTCGACATGACGTACAGGGTGGTGTAATTGAATCAAGTCACAACATTCCACATAACAGGAGACCAGAAGTAGAATTCGTTATGGAAATAACTGTTACACTGTAACCGAATTCATCTTCGAGAAAACAAAATCGTTAAAAATGAATAATTAAAACTAATGATTTTCGATTTGCTGCCTTTTATAGTTTTGCTCCAGGCCTTAATAGAAACTTGATATTTCAAGTAAGTACATGTCGCTGAGTTGTTGTTGCAAACCATTGCAGGGCAAGGTAAATACAAATAGGTATCACAGATATGCATCAAGAAACGTGTTTGCGAGTATCGTAAGATCTCGAACGTAATTGAGCAGGCTGCCTAGTGTAACATATCGCAGACCGACACCAAGACTGCTTACCTATAGTCGTCGGTGGGGGAGATTTGTTAATGTTTTTAGTCAAAATAAGAAAGTGTTGATAATAGCACATTTTATAACGGGATGTCATTAGAATAGAGGGTTAAAACAGTCTGAGATTAAAACAATTCGCGAATACCGATGATCATGCGTTACATGAAAAATATGCAATACTCGATACCCTAGGAAATGCTTGTTCGGCCAATCTCCTTATACATGTACATGTGTCGACACGTGCTTTGCATGTCGTGTGGTCATTCAAAGACAGGTTGTCATGCATAAGTAGAAATCCAGAGGTCAGTTTTGCGACCTGTATGTATATAGATTATAGTCAGACCACAATGACCGGCCGTGTTAGCCTCCGATTATCATATTGCCTACAGGATGGAGAGAACAAAAAGATCCAAAGTGATAATTCAAGTTACAAGTGAAACCATGACGTAACAGGGTGTGTTATCGATACACCTGAACCAAAACCAAGGGACATTCCTAAAATAAATGGAATCGCCCGAAACGAATATCCCATGCACGTATGGTCAATGTGACGTGTCATTTTTGTCCGACTTTATTGAGTGTTCCGTATCAAAACAACTCGGTACAGGAAGACCTCACACACCCGCAGCCGATGTAATGTCACGGCACTCAATGACCCAGTCCGGTGTCATATTGTCTCGTGAGTGTATTCCACAGACAGTGTCTGCGTCATAAACAACTCCTGAGCATCTCTCTTCGCATATCAAACGGTACGAGTGGGTTAATTAATACTTCTCGGACGTGACAAAATGTGACCAGTGTATGGATTCCTGGGTAGAGCAGATATCTGGGATAAGGGCAGAGGTCTTTAACATGTGAGTCTCATATTTAGTGCAAAACTGGTCATGCGTATAAGACTTCTATTGAATCAATCGTCCATGACTTACCGATGACATCATGGCATCGTCAGAGCCACTTCCGGTTTCGTCAATGTAATTATACTCCATAGCATTGGGATTGTCTGTTTTCCCGGTATTCTTCATTTTAACGTTTGTTAGCCAGAGAAACGGGCGGTGGAAGATTTTGTAGGCCATTTTGTTATGTTTCAATTGTTAAAATATCGGCATTAACCAATTATTTCAGACCAGTATTGATTATACTGTAGATAATAAAATTTAGAGAATTAACGATACAGACACTTCCGGTAAAATAAAGTAAGGTAAGCTCTTCCTCTTTAACCATGAACAGTTTTGGTGTTTTACGGTAGGTTTATCCCACTTTCTAGCTAACAATGGGCACTTCCGGTATTTTAAAGTATGGTTTATCCTATCCCTCTTCTTAACTAAAAGTGAACACGTCCGGTATTATTTAGTAAGTTCCAATACTCTGCTACAGTAACATTGGACACTTCCGGTATTTTATAGACGGGTGTACACCTCTTCCTCGCTAACCGTGAACACTTCCGGTCTTTTATAATAAGGTTAACCTCTCTTCCTCCCTAACCGTGAACACTTCCGGTATTTTATAGTTTGTTTTGATACTCTTCAACAGTAACCTTGGACACTTCCGGTATTGCATAGTAGGATTTACCACTCTTCCTCGCTAACTATGGACACCTTCGGTATTTTATATTTAGTATAATACTCGTCCAAAGTAATCTTGGACACTTCCGGTATTTATAGTAAGGGTTAACCTCTTCCTCGCTAACCGTGAACACTTCCAGTATTTCACTGTACAAAAATACTTCCAGTATGTTTTAGTAAGGTTACTCAAATCCTTCACGAACCAAGTTAATTTCATTCAATCGCTGCAAGATGAGGTCGTTTCCTCAAGAGAAATCCGACATCTCGAGTTTCAAAGTCGCCCAAACACAATACTTGTTAAATGCGTGAATTCATTGCGTGGGGAAATATAACTGACAATTGCCTGCACTGTCTGAGGTTATGTGGCGTTACCTTACACCTTGGTATGGTAGGAATCCTCGTCACGGCCGTACCGAGACGTAACACTACACTCTGGAGTTATCTCCGCTCTACGACAGGGGAGGTAATCAGCAGAACACAGACACGCGGACGGACAGCTATTTCCTTATCTAGTCTGGACAATTAAACAAGTATTCCTCGCCCCACCTCCCTCTCTTGAGAATGGATTGCGTGTCCTTGCTGCAGCAATAGT
Source organism: Chlamys rubida (assembly GCA_032359455.1). Classification (NCBI taxonomy): domain Eukaryota; kingdom Metazoa; phylum Mollusca; class Bivalvia; order Pectinida; family Pectinidae; genus Chlamys; species Chlamys rubida. Next base: position 1,877 of record JAUMHH010168661.1, on the reverse strand, counting down.
TAGACTTATTACGTGAGGCGGAAGTTAGCAAGTTTATGCGTTCCTATAAACAGTATACACACCACATTTGAATCTTCCAAGATTATGGTTTGGTTTTATTAAGTTGTACGTCCTAGTAACAGCTAGTGTCATTAAGGACGTGTCTCCACGTGTGTAATGTATGCGTGCATGTGTGTATGTCTGCTGGAGGCTGTATATGTTGGCGATTTGCCTCCTTGTCATAGCGCGGATCTGATGCTGTCTTTATAGTGCTGCCTCACTGAAATACATTGTAGACGGCCCCCAGTGTTGTATCATCAAGCTTATCAAGATACTGAGGCGATTCAGAAGTCGAACCTGTTCCAAACCATATTACATTGAGACAGATTATTAAATGTTAAGTATATTGTCAATTCTTGGGCAAAGAATATAGATGATGGTTTTAGTACAGGTGTTATACTAGTCGATTTTAAAAAGGCTTTTGACCTTGTAGATCATGATGTTTTATTACAGAAGATGAGCATGTATAAAATTGAAGACAATTCAATGCTATGGTTCAAATCCTACTTAGAGGATAGAAGCCAAATTGTCTCCCTTGGTGGTCATTTATCAAATACTTGCAAAGTAACACACGGCGTACCTCAAGGGTCAATTTTAGGTCCCCTTATGTTTTTAATGTTTATTAATGACCTGCCGTTACATGTTTCGTCTGCTACAGACATGTATGCAGATGATTCTACTCTATCTGCTGTTGGTAAGACACCAGATAGCATACGTGAAGTTCTGCAATCAGACTTAGATAATGTTAGTGTCTGGTGTACAGAAAACAAAATGTTGTTAAATGTCAAAAAAACTAAATGCATGTACATTTGCTCTAAACAAAAGCAACGTAGAAATTGTGTAAACCTTAATTTATCTTTGTGTGGTGAACCACTGGAACAAGTAAGGAATGAGAAATTACTTGGTGTTCACATAGATGATGGGCTTACATGGGTAAATCATGTCACAACTATTTTATCTAAAATAAGACAAAGATTAGGCTTACTACGACGTATTAGTCCATATTTACCCATGGAAGGCAAATTGAAATTTTTTAACTCATGTGTATTTCCACATTTTTTATATTGTAGTACAGTATGGTCAGGATGTAACTTAAATCTGATGGGCAAGCTTCTCAAGGCCCAGAAGCAGGCAGCTAGGCTTATTTTAGGTGTACCTTATGATACACCATCTCATGATATGTTTTACTGCCTTAAATGGATGTCCTTAGACAAATATTTTAAATTCAGAAGACTTTGTATGTTACATAAATGTTTTAACCAGAATGTACCTGAATACCTATCAGGAAATGTGTCTCTTGTACGAGAGAGTCATAATAGAAATACCAGATTCTCATGTCAAAATAATTTTATAGTGCCTAAACACAGAACTGTATTTTATTCAAAGCAATTTCTTGTTAACAGCATCAATGATTGGAATCGTTTACCAAATGACATGAAGAAAATTCAAAGCTATCCAACCTTTAAACGAAATCTTGTCCAGCACTGTATATCACTATCATAGACCAGTATTGTATTTTTTTGTGATGTCTAATCATTTTTCTATCTGAGTTTCTTATTTGAATTCCTTATAATATTATGCATACTTCTTTTAGATTATGCTATATTAGCATGTAACTATGTCAATTTTTATTATTTGCTATATTAGCATATATGTATACAAGGCATATGCCTTTTAATGACGTATTAACTATGCATGAGATTTATGCATCCTGTGATAATTTTAAGTATATTTTCTGTGATATTTTTTGTGATTGTTTATAAATTTGCTTAATTTGTCTGTTATTTTAACTAACAAATGATATTGTGTTTTACTAACAGGAGGACCATGTGGTAGAT